>ML418535.1:0-57149 GCA_005239525.1 Nicotiana knightiana | reverse complement strand
TTGTAGAGTGGGGGGGGGGGGGGGGTAGCTGGGAATATATCTCTTCTCTCACATTTCCCTGAATAAATATACTTTTACCTCGTTTAGACTTGAAAACTCTATGATTTATTCTAACCCCAACAAGTTCATTTCCTCTGCCTCCTCTATTTGATGATCTTTTTGTTCTGGAGCATTAAGAGTAGGGTGTAGTTGGGGAGCATTATATGGTGCATGTGGATGGACATTTAGGGGTGCATGCGTTGAAACACTGTTTGCATGGGGTGGTACATGCATTTGGGCATTCGTATGGGTTGGTGCATTGTTGATTGGTGTGGTCCAATGCATGAATATAGGGTTCATGTTCGAGATCTCCCTCGGGGAAAAGAATGGGAGATCCACTTGCATGTTTTGAGTTTGTATTATGTTGAAGTGTGGTGGCAGGATCCATTGGTTCCTCATTGATTGAGCTAGATCTGAGTTCATTGAAGAAGCTAGTGGATGTAGTATGTTTTTCATCCAAACATGGTTGAGATAATTGCTCATAGCCATGTTCATTCCCTCTGAGACTAGTTGAGCTAGGAGGTGAGAGATTTGGAGTACTGTCAATGTTTCTTGTCCATCCAATATCATGTTGAATGATATTGCATGGCCGGTTAGACCTTGTTTTTATCCAGGAAAGAGGTTGGTGATCTTGAGGCAGTGAAGGTTGAACAAAGAATATTTGGTTGCCCCTTTTTAAGGTCCAAGGGAGTGGTGGGTTTGACATTGTGAGAGCACGTTGGTGTCTTAGAATTTGAATCAGGCGATATCTCCTTCATTGATATATTGGAATTCTTGGCAGTGTTAATAGGGTATTGTTGGTTTATATTGAGGCATTTTAGGGATTTTCCGTGGGTGGTAATATGGCACTTAAGGGTTTAGGAAGCTTCCTAATTATTACCTCTATTTGCATGTCTTCAAGTTTGCTTATGGATGTGGTTTTAATAGGATTTTGGCCAAATTTTTCTCTAGCACGTGTATATTATCGTTCATATTGGCCATTTGTGAGGTAGTGTAGTTTTCTTGGGACATGTGTTGATCATGTATATTATCGTTCATGCATGAAATTCTTTTGTTAGTGGTAGTAATTAGGTTGGCAGAGGAGTTTTGGTGGTCTTTAGAAATAGCTTTTGGCGTGTTAGTAAAGCTAATTAGGTAATTATTAGTGCTAGGCAGGGGATTATTACTTTGCATGCATTTTAATTGGTCTTCTCTTATGGTTGCCAATTAAGTGGTCATCTAGGCTACTAAAAGGGGTCACGTCCATAGCCATGCATTCTGTTGGCCCAAGAAACTGAATGATTTTGAAGATTGACAAAGGAACTCAAAGTTGAATCAGGTCCATCACTGGAGACATAGACACATGCAGAGTTAAATGCACATGAGATGCACATGCAGGAGATAAACAAAAATATGTGAATTAAAGAGATATCTCCTGATCGAAAATATTGCAAAATGATAAGGAGAATGATTTTATATTCAGTAAGAATAGAATCAAGATAATGAAGGATTTAAGAAGTTGAGATTAACTAGAACTCTTCCACCAAGGAAGAGTAGCATCAGAATTCTAGTAAATCTCTTGTTTACTAATCCTATATATTGCTCAGTGTTCTTACTGTACATGTATGCACAAAAGCATAAGCTAAACAAGAATTGAGAGCAAAATTAACAAGGCAATTTTGCAAGCAGTTCGTGTGAGAATTAAGTGTGCGACTCTGAAGCTACTTGAACCAGCTAGAAGAACTGGTTCTAACTGGTGTCTTTTAGTCTAGTTTATTTGTAGTAGGTGATTTCAACTTGTACCTTTTTAGCTTCATCTAGAAGCATTTGTAATAGGTACCGTGTGTTTAAGTTATAGCTAACTTGGAGTTTGTCGCAAATAGCTAGAGGCTAGTTTTTCACAAAGGGATTAAAGGTAATCCTTAGGTTTACAAAGAGTTTTGTAAATGTTGTTTGGCTCACTGATTTAGTTAGGAGTTTTGGAAAAATCCTACTAGGAAGTAGGTCGTGTTTTTTTCACCTTTTGAGCCAGGTGTTTTCCACGTAAAAATCTTTGTTCTTTAATTTCTGTATTTATTATTCCGCAAACTGTAGGAGTTGGAACACATAGAAGAACCTGCTCCTTCTATAACTAGTGCACTCAAAAATCAGACACTGTGCAAATCACCCCCCACTTGTGTGGTGTTGACATATAGAACATCACATTCCATCTCACTAGCCACGAAATATTCTATTATCAAATTCTTTTATTTTTGGCGGATTTATCAAAGCTTCAAACTTATTTCCAGTGGCAGTGAAGATCTTAGGTTTTGGATTTTTGTCTATGATTCTGTTAGAAGGAACCCTATTGGTTACATTGTTGGTCAAGGTTCTATCTACATAATTTTCATTTAAGGGGAGAGATGAAGAGTTACTTACCATCCTGTTAAGGACAGATTTTCTTGTTCATATGTCAAGGGCTGGTAAGGTTTTGCGCGTTGTATCGAATTAAACCACATGCTCCACCGCTTGTGCAGGCCCTCGTCAATTCCTTTGAGTTTCGGTCTTGCGACCGTGTAAGAATTATGGTCGTGGATCTTACCTGTTGGTTGGTTTAATTCCTTTGTCTTGTGATTGACTTTCTTTCTTTTGGAGAAAGCTCACCATTTGCCAAACATCTTCTTTGAACGACTACAAAGCATCTTCTTTAATGACTAGGAATTCATTTTTTGCCTTAGGTTGGTTGGCAATCGATTCCAAGAAGGTAGGAGTAGGGGAATTATTCATAACTTTGTATTGACATTTGGACAGGGCAAGACCTAATCTTCCACATTTCTTACATAAAAATTTTTTCCTCATAAAAGATAACCTGCTTGTATTGGCCAATGAAGACAAATAGGATAACTGGAACCTCCAATGGCATTTCAATATACAGTCTTGCATATCTTCCTCTTAGGGTTGAGGAAGTACATGCATCAATTTTTAAAAGCCTGCCAATTTTGTTTTCAATTTTTTCAGAATTAAACCACCGTAAAACGCAGTTGGTAATTGAGATAGACGTATCCAAACAACTGTTTGAGACACTCTCGCTTCTGAAGCTATAAAATTTGATTCCTATTTTTGAACTGATAGTAAATGTCCAAAAATGAACCAAGGTCCATTATGTAGGGCTCTTAGCATGCTTTCTTAATTATTGAATTTTGTGATATAGTAGTCAGACCCTAAATCGATTAGTGAAATTTTTTCCTTATTTTTCCATAATTCTTGTATCTTTTTTTTGAGGAGATGATGTTGGATTCTTCTCCCTTGGAGCTTGATTATGGTCGAGAATTTCCATGGTTGGTAGATCCGCTGAAAATTCTCTTGAGATAGCTTAACTTGTCGTTCATTTTTAGAATGGATCAAGTGATCATCTTGCCCAATATTTTGTAATTCTTATATATATATTGGACGTTTGCGTCAATGATCATATTGATTGAAGCATCATGTTCGCCCTTTACTAATTTTTCTTTAAAATCGGGGATAGACAAGGCTGCTTCATTGGTTGTTCGATTGGTAGCAATATCTGGAGGTTTGCGGGGTATTAGATGAACTTGGTTGAGATCTTGCATAACTAGTAGATTATCCCGGTAGTTCTAGAGAGAGAAAACTTGCTTGTAGATCAACTTCTCTATCCTCTATTTTTTTCCAGCTTTTCCTATGCATGAATTACAGTAATAAATTTATGATTTATTGTTTAAGTTTGCCACATTCATATGTAAGCTTTGTCTACGCATGAATTATAGTAATAAATTTATGATTTATCGTTTAAGTTTGCTTCCCCCCCTCCCCCCAACCCCCAAGCCAAGTGGCGGCCTAAAAAAATGCCACATGACATAAGTAGTTAATAATTAGTTATTGGTTATTATTTTTGAACTGAAATATCTATAAAATAATAAAATAAATATTTTATAATAAAAAATAAAAATTAAACAAAATCTGTCCTTCAATTTTGAGAGTATTTTCAAGTTGGAGTTTTTAAATTATTTAAAATAAAAAACTAAAATTATCATATAATAAAAACTACCAATTTAAAATTTATTTTTTATTAAAAATAATTTTTGTTTTTTTAAATAAAATATTATTAATTATAAAAATATTTTTGAAAATAATAGAATAAACTAAAAAATAAAAATATATGTATCTTCTATTATATTATAAAAATAAAGTAGCATACAATAATTTAAATAAAATAATAGCTACTAAAAGTTTTTATTAACAATGCAATAACACTAAATATTAGACAATATAATTAAAAAAAATACACAACAAAAAAGTTATTAGATTCCTGTATAAGTCTTATTAAGTTAATAGAGATTTTATTCATTAAATTTCAGATAATATTATTCAGAAAATAGGATAAAATTTAAAAAATAATAATATTTCAAAGTAATAAAATATATATATTTTATTTTATTACAAAGAGAAAGTAGTTGACAAAAATATTAAATAAAGTAATATGCTAATAAAGTTTATATTAACAATGCAATTATATTAAATATTGGATAATATAATAAAAAATATATATAACAAAAAAGTTATTCTATGACTATATAAGTACCTTTAATTTAATAGAGATTTTATTCATTAACATTTAGATAATATTATTGATAACAATAGAATAAATTTAAAATAAAAAATATTTCAGAATTAATAAAATATATATCTTCTCTTATATTACAAAAGGAAAGCGTGCACATAAAAATATTAAACAACGTAATAAGCTAATAAAAATTTCTATTAACAATGTAAAAATACTAATATTGTATAATAGAATAAAGAAAAATGTGGAACAAAAATGTTATTCAATGACTATACAAGTCCCTTTAATTTAATAGCTATTTTATTATTGGGAATATCACATTGACAAATAAGATGACAATTGAAATTTATTAATGCAATACGATCTAATTTGTTCAAACAAGCTCCATCATCATTTAATTTAATTAATATTGACCGTGCATCGTACGAGTACGACTATTAGTATAATAAAAAGGGAATGAGAATTCTATTAAATTAAGCTAACCACTTCTTTAAATGCAATTTTGGTGATTGTATGTCTAGAAATATGTGAGCAGTCGAGAGAAACTTCCATAAAAAATGTCGACAGAAATTTACTTAGGTGAATTGCAATTACAAGGACAAATTAATGTCTCTAACTACAGTTACAACTAATGCAGATATTAATGAACACTTCTTTTAAAGTAAAATATTATTTTCATTGTTTAATGTGAAGTCACAGTGTAGTAAATTTTTGTCCCGAGCCATTGAGCCACTATCATCACACCGTCAAAGGTTGATTGGGTACGAGAAATTTTTATCAACTGTCGTCGGTTCCAACCACACAGATTACTATATCCTCTCTTCCGTCAATATAGCAAAATAGCCCCCCAAATTTTCATACAAATTCTGAAAACACTCTCCTTTCTCTTTTCTCTTTCCTCTTTCCCCTTTCCCCATACAGTTCACACTCTCCTCTTGTCACTTTTTTCCTCCATTTCTCATACCCCTATTTCCTCCCAAATCCACACGCAGATCTGACCCTCGTCGAACCAGATCGGAGCACTAGTTTCACCGCCGATGGAGGAGGCACTAGAATTGGCACGTGCCAAGGACACGAAGGAGAGAATGGCGGGTGTAGAACGACTCCACCAACTTCTCGAAGCTTCTCGAAAGAGCCTCTCTTCTTCCGAGGTTACTTCTCTTGTGGATGTTTGCTTAGATCTTCTGAAAGACAACAACTTTAGGGTCTCTCAGGGTGCTTTACAATCGCTCGATTCCGCCGCTGTACTCTCCGGTGAACACTTGAAGCTTCACTTCAATGCACTTGTTCCTTCCGTCGTTGAAAGATTAGGCGATTCCAAACAGCCCGTTAGAGATGCTGCTAGACGATTGTTGCTTACTTTGATGCAGGTAACTCTTGCATGAGAACGCACTTACTTACTCTTCATTTTACTGTAACTCTACTCTAATTGAAGTGAGTTTCTTTGCTAAATTTTATTTGGCACTCTACTTAATGTGAGCATATTCTTTCTTTTTTTTTTTCGAATTTTTGGATAGATTGGATTGGTTAGAGATTTGTATTGCAGTACAGGGATCAAATGTGAGATTTGTAGAGTCTCTAGTTTAGGAGAAGCCGTAAATCTTGCTTTATGCTGAGGCGGAATGAATATAGAGGATTCTTATAGCTAACCCCCGATTGTGGCGTAGTTGTTTTTTTGGATCAAACTCGGAATAATGGTTGAGTATTTCTTTTTTTTTTCCCCTTCTAATTTTCTTATTGTTTTGGGGGATAAGGATGGTTGGGAGGTGGTTGAACAATTGGAGTCTTTGATCAGAGTGAGTGAATAATAAAGAAATGATTTATATGACTCAATTGTTTGCTAGCGACGAATAATGAAGTTCAGTTGATTAGGGTATGTCTAGTATTTTTGTTATGTGCGCTGTGGTCCTACTGTATGCACATGCACACTTTCAGGGATGAAAAGAGTGATAATAGTGCAAGATTATAGTTTACCATTCTGTTACTGAAAATTATGCAGAACATCAGTAATGATTAAGTTTTTTTGACATGTTTACTTTGACCAAACATATGATCAATCTTAAAAGTATCAGTAATACAAAACAACAAACTTATCGCATTTGTTGCTATAATGTTAAACTAATTTAGCCTGGTATTTAAGTGGAGAAGAGTTGAGGCGTGGACCCATTATCCACTGAGTATCAAACAGTGCGCCACTGGCTCTCGTGGATCTCGTTGATTGTCACAGAGATGTTGATAAGACTCTTATCAAATTGAACACTTATTCTACAACGGGGATCTTTTGAGCAATAATTTTATTTACTCTCAGATGTGAATATTTTTTGTTTGAGCAGTTACAACCAGCATGAGATAATTTCACATGTCAAATATTAAAAAATTACTCATTTCTGCTAGTTTGTGAGGGAAAAAAACTGGAAATCTGTCTGGTTGATTAATGCATAAGTTCTACAGGTTTCTTCACCAACTATCATTGTTGAGAGGGCAGGGTCTTATGCTTGGATGCACAAAAGCTTCAGAGTTCGAGAAGAATTTGCTCGTACTGTTACATCAGCAATTGGTCTTTTTTCAGCAACTGAGCTGCCCCTTCAACGTGCCATTCTTCCTCCTGTATGTTAATCAGCAGGATTGCTGATGAAGCTTTTTTGTATGTTGTCATAGGACATTAGTAACCTTTTCTGGATCCAATTATGTAAACATCCTTCTTCTTGCTGCTATTGTCAGATTCTGCAAATGTTGAGTGATCCTAATCCTGGTGTTAGAGATGCAGCCGTATCATGTATTGAGGTTAGCAAAACTGTTATCTCATCTCAATTTCATGTAATTACGTCTATCTGTAGACTGAAGAATTTTCTCTTTTCTCTAGATGGAAAGGAGAGAATTTTTACTTCCATTTGAATTGTTAGAGTAGTATTGATTAGTGTCTAGTGTATTAGTGATTTTGCTGATGGCTTGTTCCATCGAATCTTGACAGTCTGTGTTAATTGGAGTGACATGGTAAGTTGCTAACTGTTTGAAAAAGACAAAAAACTGTATTTGTAATGCCAATAGAAAGATTTGAGATAGGGAGAGAAGAAAAAAAAGAACCAACAAACACAACAAGATTTAGTTTTTTTTTATTTTTTTATTTTGGGTGGGGGTGGGGGGTGGGGGAGGCAGAGGCTTTAAGAGATTTTAATCCATAAGAAACAGCATAAGTAATTTATTAAGGCTTGATGTTGCTTACTTGAATATGCCTTGAATTAACATGCAAAAGAGGCCAATATACTATGTATAGTTTTACGGTTGCTTCAGTATAGAGATGTAAGAGTTTTGGTTAGGCCATTATGTTGGGATTGGATGGGAAAAGAATACTAGTTTACCTTTTTTTTCTGAAAATAGCAACAATAACAACAACAACATACCAAGTGAAATCCATAAGTGGGATCTGGGAGGGTAGTGTGTACGCAGACCTTACCCTTACCTTGTGCAGGTAGAGAGGTTGTTTTCGATAGACTCTCAACTCAAGGCAAGCACAATCACAACAACTTAGAGAAAGAAATACAATATTGAAAAAGTCAATGGAAAACAAGCAGTAAGAAGCAACATCAGGTAGTAATTGAGATCTAAGAATAAGGAAATACTAGAATAATACTACAACTACTAGTATGGAAACATTGGAAAGAAAACACGCTCGACTACCTCCTAATCTTCTACCATAATTCTCGATCTCCACACCCTCCTATCAAAGGTCATGTTCTCGTATGCTGAAGATGTGCAATGTCCTGCCTAATTACCTCTCACCACTACTTCTTTGGCCTACCTCTGCCTCTACCTCTTCTTAGACTCACCATTGTCAATTTCACACACCTTCTCACTGGACATCCGTGCATCTCCTCTTCACATGCCCAAACCATCTTAGCCTCGCTTCTCGAATCTTGTCCACCACGAAGGCTACTCCCACCTTGTCCCGAATATCTTCATTGACCATATCTCTCCTAGTATGCTCACACATCCATCCTTATTTCTGAAAATCAAATCTAAATTTCAGTTTTAGAGTCACATAGTGAAGGAGGCTCAACTCTATGTATGATTTGGAAATACAAAACTACTTTCTGAAGCAAAGTTGAGTATAAAGGATAAGATAAGCATTTAAATAGTCTTATATCATTTGGTTGTGATTTAATCGAGGTGCCATGGTGAAGCCTTTGGGGAACTTTGGTACTTGTGATGAGAGGATGATTGCAAGATAGTCCTATAGCAGCATCACCACTTCCAATGGTACGATTGGGGATTCTCGAGTCACCAGCGGAGCAAAGTGGCAAAAGCCACCTATGTTGCTCGAACTCGAGTGTGTATATCCGATCAGGGTGCGGATCTAGAGATTGTATTCTTCGTAATCTAAATTTTAAGATTCAGGGGTATGGATCTAGATGTAGGTATTGGATACGGGTAGGGTTTTGGTTAAAATTAATTCAAAATTCTAAAAATAGATCTAATAAATATCGAAAGTTATGAGAGATATTCTGTGAAAAACTTATAGGTAATGGAGTGCAACCAATAGTTCAATCTTTCATTTAGAGTCTCAAGTTGTAGGCACTAGCTGGCAACAACTAAAATTCAATCTTTCATTTCCGCGTCACATTTGTCCATGGGTTGTCGTCAAATTATCCAATTTCGATTAACCACATCCGGTACAAATCTCACGCCCTTACCAGTGTCGATACTGGTGTGGTGGCTAAAATGAAGAATCCGCGCAATATTTTAAGCCACTAACGGCCTCCTGGCTAGCGGAGATTTGAGGGATGGAGGCACCCCCCCCCACCCCGCCCCCCCAAAAGAAAAGAAAAGAAAAGAAAAGCCTGTGCAATAGGGGGGGGGGGTTGGGGTGCTATTTTACTGAGATTTCTAGATATTCATTGCCTCAATTGGTATGGGTCTTTAAGCCTAGACTTCGAAGTCTTTGGTTTTACTGTTCAGCAATCAACTTCAATTTGGAAAAAAGTGACCGTCTTAGTTTCACTCTCAAAGTCATAGCACGTCTCTGACTGTGAGATTCTGTGGCTTTTCTTCTCCCTTTCAGTGATTAACTGGTAACACGGAGATGCTCCAGTTTCACGTAGTCTTTGTTTTTATTCTTTTACAAGCTTGAGGTCTTGGTTTTGGCTAGTTATCAAGGAATTCTCCTGAGATTGACCAATTTAATTGATCAAACGTTTAGAAATTATCTATACACATTCAATCTGAAAAAATATGAAACTCTAATTCTCAATGGAATAGTGAGAGTAGATTCTTGAATCTAATTTACCTTTTCTGAACCGTGTAACCAAGATGATCAGCTCGATTCATGTGCCTAGTTACTAGCTATGTAGGTTTCGGATTTAAAACCATTATATGCTGCGTGGAAGTGATTAGCTGTTACTAGTTGGATTTGTAATCATTTCTCTGTAGTTGGTTAAAGTTGCAGCAGGAAGTAAGCTGTTGATGAATGTTTGGAAATATTTGGTCTCTGTATGATTCTGCTGCTTGTTAATATTGGTGTATCATTACTGAATTCTTACTTTATATTATTCTATGATATTGTTGTTTTACTTCTTTTCTCTAACAAATATCTAGTTCCATGATTAAGATTTATGTCTTTAACAGTCGTACCTCACTCCATGTTTTATCGTCTTTGCAGGAGATGTATTCACAGGCTGGACCTCAGTTCCGTGATGAGCTTCAGCGCCATCATCTTCCTACCATGATGGTATATTACATAAGTTGAGACGTTTTCATTCCAGAAAATAACTTTCTATCATATGTAGATTTTATTTCGCTTGGTCACTAAAAGCAAAATTTCTTCTCAATCTGTCTTGACTTGATAACTGGCTGCAGCTAAAAGATATTAATGCCAGACTAGAGAAGATTGAGCCCAAAAATCGATTAGCAGATGGAATTCCAAGAAACTATTCAGCTGCTGAGGTGAGACCCACTAGTCTTAATCCCAAGAAAAGCAGCCCGAAGGCTAAAAGTTCAACAAGAGAGGTATCTCTTTTTGGAGGTTAGTAATATGTTTTGGAAACTTCTATTTTGTGTTAAGCTTTTGTGGGCATCTTATTGTCATGTTGTTCGGTATAGAAGTTATCAAGGTTTTGCTGGTTAACCTTTGTAGAACTGTTGGTTATTACATATTGTAGGTGCATGTCTTTTCCTGGTTCAAGTGTTTTGAATGAACCAAGGAAAAGAGGGGGAAGCATAGTTGTGCAGTGGGAATATGGACATAGAAAAATCATTCGCTAGTGGTGATCAGGATAATTTTCTGGGTAAACTACTATGAGCTAAAGGGTAGTTTGAACAAAGAAAGGGAACGAAAAGGGAGGATTTTTTGCTGTCATCAGTGTTACCAAAGGCGAAAAGCGCGAAAAAGCTCTAAGGTCTTTTGGGACTTTAAGCGCAAATAAAGCGTGGGCAGTAATGAAAAAAGGTGCAACTGGAGAAAAAGTAAAAATATGTGTATATATAAACATGAATAAATTGAAAAAAATTATGATAAAATGAAATATCAATTGTTTGGTGTCGCCTTGTCAAAATTACACGCATTGGCAAGGAAAAATATGCCTTAGAGCCTTGATGCGACACTGAAGCGCCCCCAAAGCGAGGCGAAGCGCTCAACATGTTTTGAGCCTCGCTTCTGGGCTTAAGCGCGCCTTGGACAACACTGGCTGTCATGTAATGCATAATAACAGTCTATGGTTGTATACTTGATCATATGTTTTGCTTTGGTATACTTTTGTATAGGGGATGGTGATATTGCAGAAAAACCTGTCGAACCAATTAAAGTGTACTCGGAGAAGGAGCTGATAAGGGAATTTGAGAAGATTGCTTCTACCCTTGTGCCAGAGAAGGATTGGTCTGTTCGTATCGCTGCTATGCAAAGAATTGAAGCTCTTGTTATTGGAGGTATGTTTTCTATTACGACACTTGCGGTATAAGAACGTCCCTTTCTTTTGTTGAAATTATATACAGAGCTCAACGCCTCCTCCTCCCTCCCCCACTGAAAGGAAAGAAAAAAGAAAAGAGAACTGTACGAATAAGAGAAAATAGATTATTTATGTTCAAACAATTTCTTGTATTGCGGCTCATCTTCTCTTTCATCGTATCAGGTGCAATTGATTTTCCTTGTTTCCGTGGACTTCTAAAGCAACTTGTTGTCCCTTTGAGCACACAATTATCTGATCGGAGATCCACCATTGTCAAACAGGTCTGCTACTGTAGTCAATAACAGTAGCAACTCTGCTGTCATATCCATTGCTAGTGTGCCTTTTGAAAACTTATTCTTCCTCTAATTATACATTTAACTATTTCCTGCTTTGTTACCTGGGCCGTGTCTAATGGATTATGAGCGCCGGTTATGGTCAATCAACAAAGAAAATCTGCTACTTCCTCCGTTTCATTTTAGATGATGTAGTTTGACTTGGCACAAAGTTTAAGAAAAAGAAGAAGACTACAAGTTTGACTTGGCACAAAGTTTTAGGACCACATCTTTGTGGTCCTAAAAGCTTAAGGGGCACAATCTTTGTGGGGCCATAATATTTGTGTGGCTATAAAAGCTTCTCATTAAGAGTAAAGTGAGTAAAATGAAAAGTTTAAAGTTAAATTGTTTCTAAATATAGAAATGTGTCATTCTTTTTGGAAGGGACTAATAAGGAAAGTGTGTCATTTAAATTAAAACGGAGGGAGTAGAAATTTGGATGTTTATATCACATATTTACATTGTAGTCCATCCAAAATAGCTTGCTAATGCTGTCTGCTCCACTTCTGCTGCAGTTTCCGTCTCATAAAATCCTTTTAGTAGTAAGACATGTGTCCCTTTCTTTTTTCCAATGTGTTTATGCAAGCTAAGACTGCATCTTGACATTTGGAGTTATTTTTCTTTTGTTCTGGAGACATTTCTTTTGCATTAGTTATTAATTCTCAGGCTAAAGGGTATATCCCGACCTGAATATATGCTCCTAGAATCTTGTCTTTTTGTCAGATTTTATCAGTTAAGATGTCTCCTTGTGCTACTTGAACCTGGAGTATCAAAATACGTTTCCAGGCGGTTTATACTTCACCTAATCATTGTTTTTCTGAAATTGATGAGAAGAGTTGTTTAGTGTGTCAGATGCATGTACTCCATAAACATGGAGAATTTTAAGTAGACTAAAGTGTTCTGGCGGAGAGGATTTATAGTGTCTTCTCCTTGTTTGTTGGTAGGCTTGCCATTTGTTAAGCTTCTTATCCCAAGAGCTTTTGGGAGATTTTGAGGCATGTGCCGAGATGTTCATTCCAGTGAGTAACTTTTTTGCTACTGTCCGCAAATTTATTCTTCTCTCATCTCATTTCGGGAAATAATTATCTCATGCTATATGACATTGGTTGTTTCTGGCTTCCTGATTTGAACTTCAGGTTCTTTTCAAGCTTGTTGTGATTACTGTTCTCGTAATTGCAGAATCTGCTGATACCTGCATAAAAACGGTAACGGGTTATGTGCCATTACAATCCTCTCTCTTTTGCTCCATGTTATATTGGTCAGTCATGTGCTGCTACTTTTATTTTCAGATGTTGCGCAACTGCAAAGTTGCTCGTGCACTTCCTCGAATAGCTGATTGTGCAAAGAATGATCGTAATGCAGTCCTTCGTGCAAGGTTTGGTTCTCCTTCCTTTGTAGTCAATTATATTATTTATTCTGATTTAACTCTGGACAGTGCTATTCCTGATTTGCAACACTTAACAGATGCTGTGAGTATGCACTTCTAATCCTGGAACATTGGCCTGATGCTTCTGAGATACAACGTTCCGCAGAACTCTATGAAGACCTTATAAAGTGTTGTGTAGCAGATGCAATGGGTGAGGTATGGATCTCGAATTCTACGTATCAGATGTATATGTGAATGTATACGATGCTTCTTGGCATAGACATAGAGACACTCTTTTCCAATTTTTACTTGTATTCAATATCTCTTTTTCCCTTTCTTTTTGCAATGTCATTACTCTCAGTTGAAAGCTTAACAGGTACGATCAATTGCAAGAACTTTGTACAGAATGTTTGCAAGAACTTGGCCCGAACGTTCCAGGCGTTTGTTTATGTCCTTTGATCCTGTTATCCAAAGGGTACTTGCTTTTCTCTTATAGTTGCTCCCAGCATCTTTCCAGCACAGATGACTGGCATTGCTTTAAATTGCTTTAAGATTTGACATGATGGGCTAAAGGGAAACACTTCTGCAGATCATAAATGAGGAAGATGGTGGAACTCACAGACGACATGCTTCACCTTCTGTTCGAGAGAGGAGTTCACATTTCTCACTTGCTCCTCAAACATCTGCTTCGCAAATTCCTGGTTATGGAACATCTGCAATAGTTGCTATGGATAGAACTTCCAGTTTGCCTTCAGGCACGTCCCACTCCTCTGGACTACTCCTGTCACAAACAAAACCTGTGGGTACTGGCACAGAACGTAGCTTGGAAAGTGTACTTCATGCCAGCAAACAGAAAGTTTCTGCTATAGAAAGCTTGCTCAAAGGTCTGGATATATCTGAGAGAAGTCGATCCTCTAGTTTGGATCTAGGTAATTGTTTCCTCTTCCATTATCGTTTCCCCATCTCAAAAGCTTGTGTGTAGTATTTTAGTGCGAAGGTGAAAGCCTTAGAGTTTATCACATGCAACTTCTATGATTTAGCAAAAGGGATGCTGAAAAAACACTATAGCTGTAATGTTTGAAAGTTTGTGAACGGCTTAATTTTTCTTCTACTGCCCCTAGTGCAGGAGTTGACCCACCATCATCCCGTGATCCACCATTTCCTCTTGCTGTTCCTGCGTCGAATAGTCTTGCTAATGCTTTGGTAGATGCACCATCTGGTTTCTCTAAAGGTAATAATCGCAATGGTGGATTGGGTTTGTCCGATATCATTACTCAGATCCAGGCCTCGAAGGATTCTGCTAAAGCATCCTATCGAAGTGGTGTGGTTCATGAATCTTTGTCAGCTAATTCTTATTCGGTAAGAAGGGCTTCTGAAAAACTACAAGATAGAGGATTTGTTGAAGATCATGCTGAACTGAGGGAAGGTAGGCGGTTAATGAACTCGCATGTTCACAGACAATATGTAGAGTCACCATACAAAGATGCTAACTTTAGGGATTATCAGAATAATTACGTTCCAAACTTTCAACGTCCTCTATCAAGAAAGAACACAGCAGGAAGAATGTCTGCTAGCAAGAGAAGGAGCTTTGATGACAGTCAGCTCCCACTAGGAGAAATGTCAAGTTATGTGGATGGACCCGCTTCACTAAGTGATGCATTAAGTGAGGGTCTCAGTCCTAGTTCAGATTGGAATGCTAGGGTTGCTGCATTTAGCTATGTCAGGTCTTTGCTACAGCAGGGGCCTAGAGGTATTCCAGAAATCATTCAGAGCTTCGAGAAGGTTATGAAATTATTTTTCCAGCACCTTGACGATCCCCATCATAAAGTTGCACAGGCAGCTCTGTCAACCCTTGCAGATCTTATTCCAGCTTGCAGAAAACCATTTGAAAGTTACATGGAGAGGATTTTGCCCCATGTTTTCTCACGGCTAATTGATCCCAAGGAATCGGTGAGGCAGCCTTGCTCAACTACATTAGAAATTGTAAGCAAAACATATGGTATAGATTCCCTTTTGCCAGCTTTGCTCCGTTCATTGGATGAACAGCGTTCTCCGAAGGCCAAACTTGCTGTAATTGAGTTCTCAATTGGCTCTTTTAACAAGCATCCTTCGAATTCTGAAGGTGCTGGAAATAGTGGCATCCTCAAGTTATGGCTTGCTAAGTTGACACCACTGGTCTATGATAAAAACACCAAACTGAAAGAAGCAGCTATTTCATGCATTATATCAGTGTACACACACTTTGATGCAACAGGGGTTTTGAATTTTATTCTTAGCTTATCAGTTGAAGAACAAAATTCCTTGAGACGAGCACTTAAACAGTATACCCCTCGTATAGAGGTGGATTTGATGAATTTTCTACAGAATAAGAAAGAAAGGCAACGTTCCAAGTATGATCCATCTGATGTTGTTGGAACATCTTCTGAAGAGGGATGTATAGGAGCTTCAAAGAAAAGTCATCTATTTGGAAGGTATTCTGGTGGTTCAGTTGATAACGATGGTGCCAGAAAATGGAACTCTTTTCCAGACTCGACCTATATGACTAGCTCCATAGGTCACTCGTTGTCTGATGATACTCAAGACTTCTATCGTGGTGTTGAAACTGGTTCCAACTCCGATCTTCCTGTTTCAAAAGCTTTGGCCCTTACCGCTAATCAGAGTGACGGATTGTGGGATAATCCGCAGGAATGTAATGACGACAGCTTAAAGATGGAGCACACTTCCACTCCCCATTTGGAGGTTAATGGGTTAGTTGACTCGGAGCATCTAGGGGTAGCTGCTGGTGTTGGGGCTGATAAGGAATCTGATTTGGGACTTAATCACCTGAAACTTTCTGCTCTGAAGATAAACTCAACTCCAGCAACTGGACCAAGCATTCCTCAAATTCTGCATACGGTGAGTTCTCCGTGGTCAATCTGTACCTGTCAAGTTACAGTTTATTGTCAAATTCTCAGAGATTTTCCTCGTCCTTGGCTAAAGAAACTATCAATTTTTTTTTTGCAAAAACTTGGGATGAAAACTATCAAAATCTTTATCGCGCTCTCTCTTCCACTTTTGCCAGATCTGTAATGGCAGTGATGAAAGTTGTGCTGCCAACAAGCATGGTGCACTTGAACAACTAGTTGAAGCTGTTGCCAATGATCAATCTATATGGAATAAGGTATATCAGTCGCAGATTTATCTGTTTGGTTGTTGCTGCTCCTTTGTGTATACTTAAATTCCTCATGCAACATTGTAAATCATATTTAATTTAATTTCTTTTTTTCATATTCAAAAACTAGGTAGAGCTCAGTTATTGCTTATTTATTTTAAAAGTTCTACTGAATATCAGGATTCAATTCTACTAGTTTGAAAGATGGATTATATTATGACGCCATTTTTTGTTCGGTGCAGTACTTCAATCAGATATTGACTGCTGTACTCGTGGTGCTAGATGATTCAGAGTCTTCAATAAGAGAACTTGTTCTATCTTTGATAGTCGAAATGCTGAAGAATCAGGTTTTTTGCTGCTTATCAAATTTATTTTTATTCCACCCCTTTATCTATAGATAAGAGAGGTTGTGTGCGTCTTTTTAACCCTTTTCATTTACAATGTCGTTTTATTTTATCCATTTTCTATTGTTTCTCAGAAAGATGCTATGGAGGATTCAGTTGAGGTTGTAATTGAAAAACTGCTCAACGCAACCAAGGATGTCGCCCCGAAAGTAAACTCTCACTTAGATGAAGTTATTATGCTGAAAATTTCCTTCCCTCCTTTTCTAATGTGTTATATTGTCCAGGTTGCAAATGAAGCCGAGCATTGTTTAACTATGGTGTTGTCCTTGTATGACCCATTTAGATGCTTAAGTGTAAGTTCTTGTGTTTCATTTGAATTTGCTTAGCAAGATATCTGGATTTCTTCTTTTCATTTTTCGCTTGGATCTCATGGCCTTTTTGCTGTTCCTATTTCTGATAAGTTACTGTTTTGCAGGTTGTTGCTCCTTTGCTTGTCACCGAAGATGAGAAGACTCTTGTAACTTGTATTAACTGTTTGACAAAGGTAATTTGCTGATTGGATCTGACCCCTGAACTCATAGTCTTGTGTCTGGTTTTCCGATGTGAAAAGAAGTAATTACTTTGCTAGTGTGTGTCAAACTTGGAGAAGCTAAGTTTTGATTGGTTAGTGATTTGAACTTATTTCTTATTCAGCTTGTGGGAAGGCTTTCCCAGGAAGAATTGATGTCTCAACTACCCTCGTTCTTACCTGCCCTGTTTGATGCTTTTGGAAACCAGAGTGCTGATGTTCGCAAGGTGCCAAGTTCTTTTCTATTTGTTCTCTTTCATTTTTTTTTGAGCCTAAAAAGCTTTGTAGAATCACTAATAGAATTAAACTACTAGTTATAGCCTAAGTTGCTCGGACACGGGTGCGAATCCGGCTAAAAATAATTCAAAAAATTAAAAATAGAAAAATATCTCTAAATTATGTGAAATTTTGTGAAATACTTACGTATAGCTTGTAAAGTGTCTATTTCTTTTTTATTCTCAAGTTGTAGATAAGTAAAGGATTGATTTCCTAGATAAAGTATGCCATTTTCTTCGAATTTAGCCTAGTTTTGGTTTTGATTTTCAGAATCAAATTGTATCTCGTCTCGAATTTTTTCGTCCGTTGTAGTCAAAGTACCCAAAATTGTTTGACCAAATCCGCTGCGGATCCCATACCCACACCCATACTAGTGTCGTGTCGACACGTGTCGGAGCAACTTAGGTTAGAGCTTCAGTAGAATCAAGCAAGTTAGTTACAACTTCAGCAGTATGTGCATCTCCTACTAATTTTCTCTTATATTGTGGGGATACCAGCTAGATAGCATGAGATGTTATTGACGAGCGTAAAACACACTATAAAAATAAGCTCGTGCTACGTTAAATATAGCATAAAAGGTTATCATCTCCAACGGGATTGGACTAAACAATGTTCAAGTAATTTCTAGTTAAATGTCATTCAGGATGATTAACACTTCGATTTAGAATTGATTATGAGCTATAGTTAACCACTAAGAGTTAAGCAATTAACAATTGATCACAGAGAACTAGATATTAGCAAAATTGATTTGTTATTGGTGCGAGAAATTAGGGTTATGACATGATAGGTGCAAGATTGTTATCACGGTTAAATTTCACTCTTATGGTTTTATTGATTCTCACGAGTTCAACAAGTTATTATCCTATTATTTTGATTCAGGTTCTTCTCTTGACTAAACATAAACCGTTCAAATAAGCTAATATGAAGTGCGGTGAAACTTGCAAGAATCTATTGGTAAGAGTGGTCTAAGAGAAGCTTTTCGCAAATATTTCTCAATCTTAATTCAAAAGGTAGATTGCAAAGTTCTTTCGATTACTTTAAAGAAGTACCAAAATAAATTAAAGCATGCGTTGCAACAATTTTCAATAGTATGCTCCTCTTCCAATTAAACACGATAATGAATAAAATACAACTAGAATTAAAACTACTCGAACAAATTAAAGCAATCAGACAATAATCAAATCCATAGATAGCAATCAAAGTCACCAAATCATGTCAAACCCTAAGGTAAACGACTCCATAATCATGGAGGACGTCATCACAACTAGAGTCAAAGAGTAAGAAAACATCAATCCAACGTTACAATCCAAACTCTCGTATTGAATTCGTGGAAAAATGATGAAATCTTGTGTCTTGAAGCCGCCTCCAATGCTCTCCAAAAGCTCTGTAGGTCAAAAGTCCTCTAAAAATGGTGTTTTTAGTGTATTTATACAATGTAGGAACGGGCACGGGGAAAACTACCCTTTCTGAGCCGAAGTTAGAAAAGTTGGGCGGAAAATTGTACAGGCGCGCCATGCGCCGTGCTAGTGCACTTTTTGAGAGAGTTGATTTTTTGTCAGAAATCCGCACTGCCGCTCCCCGCCATCCTATGCCCCATGCGGCCCGGTAGTGCAATTTCTTAGAGTTCCGGTTTATCACTTTTTAACATCTAGGATTGGTCCTCGACCCCTGTATGCGATCCCGGTTTAATTCGCTGGGCTTCTACTTGGAGTTCAAAGTCCAAATCATCTATTTTAGCTCTAAAATCACTTCATAACGCGAAATCACCTCTTACAAAGCACAATACACATAATAAGAACAAATCATCGTCATTTAAAGTGCAGTAATTAGAGTCAAAATATAGCTAAATCATGGGTTCCTAGCCTACCATCAATGTATGCTGTACTTGTTTGTTTGCAATTGGCATACGATGGCAGTTCTACAGGAAAAGGTCCCCCCATCAATTTTATTTGGCCTTGGTCCTTGTGCATATCTCTATCAGAATCAGGGACACCGGAATGGAGTAAAATAAAAGAGGATTGAAGGCAGTTGTATGCCATGCTTGAGGAATAAATGAAACACTCCTTAGAAAAGCACCTAATATCTTGTTTCAAAAATTCATTTTATGTAGAAGATCTAATATATTTTATGTAACAGATCGTTTCACGTGTCATTATTAGTACAATAACAACAACATACCCAGTGTGATCTCATAGAGGGTAGGGTGTACGCCGACCTTACCCCTACCTTGTTTTAGGTAGAGAGGCTGTTTTAATAGACCCCCGGCTCAAGAAAAGAAATTTCTAAACATGTCATTTTTAATATGCAACAAAATGTTCTGAATTGGGTGAATATAAAATAGGAATGAAGTCAGTTGTTGCCATAGTTGAGGATAATAAAATCTCCTTAAAAGGTACGTAATAATAACTGTCTTGGAGATTCATTTTGATAATTATCTAACAAAGACTTCTGTCTTAGTAGCAGTCTACAATGAAAAATTCTTAGTCTTGTTCCTTAGCCATATATTGCAGTTATATATCGGTATTAATAGTTGTTCCGTTGTTAAATGCTATTGAGCCCTTGGCTGCCCTCACTTCATTGTCTTTTCCTGACACCTGTTTATGGACTCGATATATGGTCATTCGATAAACCTTAACTTATCCCAGAAAGAAAGTTTAAAAAGAAAGAAGATC
Organism: Nicotiana knightiana; assembly: GCA_005239525.1. Lineage (NCBI taxonomy): Eukaryota > Viridiplantae > Streptophyta > Magnoliopsida > Solanales > Solanaceae > Nicotiana > Nicotiana knightiana. Next base: position 36,923 of record ML418535.1, on the reverse strand, counting down.
ATGCAATAAGCTTATGGCTCATACAAAAACCTTAGTAATACAAGCTTTGTGGCCGTGGTTTAACCAAATTCGATTGCCTATAATCAAACAGCGTTATGGCTCATATACTGTTGAAGAATGAAGAGATGAATATAGTTCACATTCTGTACATATCTGTAGTTTTATCAATTAAGCTGTTTTTTGATACGCGTAAATTTTTTGGCTGGCAGACTGTTGTGTTCTGTTTGGTTGACATATACATCATGCTCGGCAAAGCATTTTTGCCATACTTGGAAGGGCTGAACAGCACGCAGTTAAGATTGGTGACTATTTATGCAAATCGAATATCACAGGCCAGAACAGGTACTCCTATAGATGCTAACCGCAGTTAGCTGTTGCCAGCTTTTTGGAATTTCCTTGTTGGTTCCTGAGGAGTTTAATCCTATCATTCAATCTTTGATGTGTCCTGTATATCGTGTGAATGTGCATTTTGAAGGCGGGTAAAGTTTTATTCTTTTATTTAACTGTGTGTTCATCTTTTTTCCTCCCATATATTGGTTGGGAGTTGGAGAGTGCGTGTTGGGAACAAGAGTGATGTTGTAAACAGTAAATGTTGTGCTTATAATGAAATTTACAGTTTATTGAATACTGCTTTAGAAAGTGGGACGAGATAGCTTTTGGCTCTTTTAATATCTTACATTTGATCATCATTCGGTCCCCACGCTCGGCCCCAGCTGCTGCGGCTTCATTTTCTTTCCATCTTGAGTTGCTTCACAAAAACATCGGAAAATCTACTCTCAAACTTATTTGCTTTGTGCTAATTATTGTGTTCACATAAATTAAGCACCCCTGGTTAAAGAAAAATAATAATAAACGAGAATATGAAGCACCACTTGATAAACTAGTTGACTCCGTTCTATGGTTTCTGATTTATTTTTCTTTTCTTGTTTCCTTCCTGCTTTGTTAGGGTACAAGATAAAATACTGTGAATGAGAATGACAAAATTTAGATACTTTGTAATTCATAAAAGTACTTGTTGCTCCACAAGAAAAGCGCAGAAAGCTTTTATTTTTTTATAATCTTTCGTTTAAATGCCCAAGGGTTAAACTGATTATGAACTCATTTGCATCCCCCTTCCTTTTTCATTCTTTCTACCTCCTTCAATCGAGTCAACTCATAGCCTTGTTATTTCTTCTATATCCGAAGTGAACAACAAATCACTGTTGTAGAAGCATTCACGAGAACTGTGTGGTTCTCTTGCTATGTTATAGTGGCCCTCCCTGCCTTTGACATGTCTCTTGCATCACAGTCCTCACAAAATGCTTGGTTTTGGTCGTGGTCCTGTCTCTTCCTGAATTGGGAGAGGGGCATCTTCAATAAGAATCTGTTTAGTGGATGATTAAATTCCAAAAACAATTTACATTATTTTTAATCTTCCAGCTGATTTTCTATAACCATGCACCTAGATATGATGTACATAAAGTTAGCATTTTTTGCAATCTCGTTTCATACCTGGAGACAATATCCTTCTTGGCTAATGATTTTGAGCGTTTCCTCTTTGTTTTAGGTCCGAAAGGCTCACTCTCATGACAATGAAGTCTTGCTTACTTTAGAAAGATAACTAGAGGGTGATGTTGGTAAACAGAATACAGAAGAGAATCTTACATAAATGTCCCAAATAAGTTCCAATTTATCAACCTCTAGCTATTAATCATTGACTTACCAAAATTAGCCCATCACATATAAAAATTAAAAACCCAAATATATAAGGTTTTTTTAGTAAAAATTGCACGGGACGCCCTATTTGGTCGCTCCCATTTAACCTATACCCATTTTTTTAAAAACTTTTAACTTGTACCCACTTTTAAAATAACTTCAGCCCCCTTTGTTCTCCTCCTTCTCCTCCTTCGTTTTCTTCTTCTTCTTCTTTCTTCTGCTTTTGTTGGTGCTGCTATGGAACTTCAGTTCATGGGATGATTGCCATAAATATGTTTATCAGAGAAGTTCGCCAGTTACAAAACAAAAACTTCAGCTCTAGAGCTGAAGTTCGCCAGTTGAAAAACAAAAACTTTAGCTCTAGAGCTGAAGTTCGCCAGTTACAAAACAAAAACTTCAGCTCTAGAGCTGAAGTTCGCCAGTTGAAAAACAAAAACTTTAGCTCTAGAGCTGAAGTTCGCCAGTTACAAAACAAAAACTTCAGCTCTAGAGCTGAAGTTCGCCAGTTGAAAAACAAAAACTTTAGCTCTAGAGCTGAAGTTCGCCAGTTACAAAACAAAAACTTCAGCTCTAGAGCTGAAGTTCGCCAGTTGAAAAACAAAAACTTTAGCTCTAGAGCTGAAGTTCGCCAGTTACAAAACAAAAACTTCAGCTCTAGAGCTGAAGTTCGCCAGCTACAAAAACAATACAAACAAAAGCTTTGCGTTAAGACGTACACAAGTTAAACAAAAACTTCAGCAAATAGAGAACAAAACTTCAGCTACTATGCTAAAGTTCATCAATTACAAACAAAAGCTTCAGCACACTTGGTTCAGCACGCTTGCTACTTCAGGCCCGTCTACTAGAATGCTAAAGTTTTGCGTGATTACCTTTGCTATTTCAGCCCCGTATGCTAAGTTATGCGAAAAAGCGGGTACACTTGCAATTTTTTTTGCAAAGCGGGCACTAGTTAAAACGTGACACAAAAAACGGGTATAGATTCTCAAGAATCACATGCAAAGATCTCCTTCCATCTTTTTAAGTGTGATTAGCAACAATACATTCAAGACAGAAAGAAAATTTCATGAATGAGGTAGCAAATAAGGTGATGAAATACAAAAACTATATATACAAGATTCGAAAAATCTAAGCAAAAAATGATCTTTTTCCATAGGCATGGTTGAAATTCATTAAAAACATATATACGAGTCAATATACAAAATTTTAGGAAGATTGGAGGTAACTTGGACTGACTTGTATCAAAATTCGTTGTTAAAATCGAGTTCAAAATATTCTTCTGGACATATGTATCAAACATGTATCACACATGTATCTCACACACGGAATATATGTGGTACACATTTGATACATATGTGATACACAAATGATACACAGAGTGTGATATACATATATTTTTTTCACGTTCATCTTCTACTACGAATTTTCAATCAAACTACCTCAAAACTCCACCAAATCATCCAAAACTGAGATTCAAGCTCCTTAAGATGTACCCAATCTATTCTAATAACATTCACTCAAAAGAAGCAAAAGTTTGATTTTATTTTGCTACAAATAACTAATTGGCTAATATTTGACGAATATTAGTAATATTTTATGAATTGACCAATTTTTATAATAAGCTATCTATAAATGGACATAACTCATATTTGCGAGATGAGTATAGTAATATTTAGCTCTTATTTGCGAGATAAATTCAACATATATCAGGAAGGAAAAAGGAAAGCCGATTTTGGATCTCTTCTTTAAAGAATTGCAACTCCTTCTGGCCAATCACCCGAGTATTGCCTGTAAATTCCAAAAACCATATCCTAATTCAGACGTTTCAGTATAGTTCTTTCGTTATATTGTCACAAATAATAATAATAATAATAATAATAATAATAATAATAATAATAATAATAATAATAATAATAATAATAATAATAATAATAATAATAATAATAATAATAATAATAATAATAATAATAATAATAATAATAATAATAATAATAATAATAATAATAATAATAATAATAATAATAATAATAATAATAATAATAATAATAATAATAATAATAATAATAATAATAATAATAATAATAATAATAATAATAATAATAATAATAATAATAATAATAATAATAATAATAATAATAATAATAATAATAATAATAATAATAATAATAATAGTGTCCAGTTTACAGCTTTCCGGAGTCAAATTAGACAAAATCAATTTATTATGCTAAATCAAATTTAGATATTCAAAAACTACATAAAAGATATAACTGCAAGTTACTTTATATATACATGAAGAGTAATTTTGAATTTTTCATAAACGAGATATATTTTATTGCAGAAAGTAGGGATGTACATGAATCGGGTTGCTTCCGTATTTATTAAAACCAAACGAAACCAATAATATCGGTTCGGATTGGTTCAGTTTTATCGGGTTATTCGAATTTTTTGGGTTATTTTGGTTTTTTTTTCTTACATGAGTATTATTTCAATCTTATTTTGTCAAAGTTATAGATACAATTTTGATGAATGAATATATATTTAGTAAAATTTGAAAAAATCAACAAACATATGATCTATTAAGATATTTTTATGAGAGAATTTTTTTAGTAACATATGATAGTTATTTTCTTAATCGTCTAACAATTATTTTTCATTGATGTACGCTTTCAAGGTTAACCAAATTTAATAATTAAACATAAAAATCAATATGATACCTAAAGAATGATTATGTTCTATTTAATTTTAGATTATCGAAATACCACTTCAAATTCACAAAAGATATACATGTAACTATGGAAGCACAAAGAGATGATTAAAACATTTCAATAGCACTTGATAAGAAAGTGATACAACCCATTATTTAAAGTATATAAAAATGAATTCACTTCATAGTTCTATTAAATATTACTGTTTACCATAAAACGATATAGTTAAATTTGTTACATGATTTATAGACAAGCGAACTGATTTGATCCAAAAATGATAATGAAATAAGATTAAAAACAAGACTTAGCAATTGAAATTGAAGAAGATGACAAGCCTGACTCTGAGCGCAATGTCTCCGAGGACAGACTTGAGAGCAATATAAAAAAACAAATGAAGTTGTTTCATTGAGAGCAAAAATAAAGTACAACATATGTGTTGCCCAAAATTTTGGTGTCTCACAATGGCTGCTGAGCCTGCTATTTATAGCTATACCCAGGGAAACAAGATCCTTGGATCAAGCCCCGCTTAAATGATAATAAAGGAGTCATTGATGAATATGTAATGACAGGCCCTGAATGCAAATATTCTCTGCAATGGCTGCCCATTTAATGTTAGAGAATATTCTTCATTGAATGCTATTCGATGGTAAATATTTGAACTGCTCTCGTTGGCCATGCTCCCTTCAGGGTTTACCCGATATCAATTATAGTTGTGATTCTCGGTATTGATTGTTACTTTATTTGCCTTTTACCTGTCTTCGGTTCCACGTGTCATGCTATCATTCGATCATTTATTACGAACGAATTGTCCCCTATAGAGATAGTCCCCCTGCTTTCCGATGACATATCTTTATGTCACCAGAAAGTTGGTGAAGATCCATTTCTTGGCGGCAAAACCTCCTGAACAGTCTCTGACGCTTGAAATGACGCACGTCTTCGTGCATTTAATATCCCGAACACGTGTTGTGCCCACGATTCAACAATATTTTTGCAGGTTTTTGAGGTAATCATGACTACAATTTTTGTCGTCTATATCTTTACTTCTACTCATTACTTTACTTCCAAAGTTAGTTTTCATAAACCCTTCTTCTTCTCTGCACTTACTCTGTATTTACTTAGAAAGCTTTCCATCTCCTTCAACGTCCTTAGCAAAAAGATTTACTGTGACTTTACTACTATGTCTTCCTCTACCGTATCCTTCAGAAACTCTGGCCTTTTCTTTGGTGGAGGCCTGAAAAGAAAAAAAGACGCCGATGCTGATTCTGAGCCTCCCACTGTAAACTCCATCATACGAAAAATCCTCAGCCCAAGTTCGAAAAATCTTCTCGAACTTGGGCTGTGAGTAGGTATCCCTCCTCCATTCGCCCTTCTAGTATCTCTACAGTGAAGGAGGACTGCAACTGCCCTAACCTCTACATCCTCGCTACGGATATGATAGAGTGAGTTACCTTCATCAAGTAGGGTTTTACGTATGTCTATACGTATCCCTTTACCTTGGGTCCATTTTTCTTGGGGTCGAATGAAGGGCTCGACCCCGTAAGTTTGGAGTTTTGCCATCGGTATCGGGTCTCCTTGGCACAAGTAGGCGGCCTAACTATATGGCGAATGGTGGCTTGCGTGCGCCAGCTGTGCATGGAGAATGGATAAACCCTAACCCTTTCACACATGATGAATCTCTACTCCCCCAAAATTTTCTGTAGGGGAGTAATAAATTTCAGCAAACATGGCCACCACTCCATCCTCACCAGCATGGATGGTGACAATGATCGCGGGTGGATGGAGCGATTTGTCATCGTCGCCATCAGGGACATCATCCCAGTCTCCCTACTGCGACTGATTCTTCAAGTACAGGTTCCGAGTACTCGGGGACCGAGGAGGAGATTGAAGAAGATGAGGATGAAGGCCAAGAACCGTAGATGGTCCTCCTTCCTCCACCGAGGGAAACATAAATCTCTCTCTCCCTTACGGCTCTGGAAACGACAATGCTTAGACTTTTCTTCTTTTCTTTTTGTTTTGTTTTCTTTTTTATACTTTGATATTATGCCAAAATTTTCATTGAGTTTGCCTGATAAATGAAGAAGATTTTTGCTTAAATATTGTGCAAAATCCATTCTTTTTGTCTCGAATTAGATAAAACTTCGGGTATATTTTCGTCCGATAGTTTTTTATTCCGGGCATAAATACTTTCGGAATCAACCCTTTACTATGAGGGTTTCATAAGAAAGGTCCCACTTATGTTTACAGTGCTCTTGAAAAGGATGTCTCCTATTCATTCCGGCACAAGCATTTGAAGTTTTTTGTTAACTTTCAAATGATAAAATCGACTCATTGTTTGGACAAAAAACAAGATAAAAATAACTTTATTTTATTCCTTCTATCTTTAAAAGTACATAAGCATTCATTTGCTAAAGGGAAAAAGAAACTGCCAATACATGTGGCTAACTTGTACAACATATTTCTACAGGGCTAGTCATGCAGTCCCCGGTCCTGATGAGACATTATTATTCCTGATTTTCGAAGTCCTCGATTTTTGTGGAATTCTTGTTGCCGTATCTTATACTATTCCCCTAGTGCTTGAATGCGAAGTGTGCGAATTGGAACATTGAAAGTCTTGCTTCATTGGTGGGAGCAACTCGTGAACGGTTAAATAGTCTTTGGTTCGATGACAAGTTTTTCTTCCCATTAGGAACTTTCCATCGAGCCACAGATTATTTAACCATCCTACAACGGGTTGTCATTTTAATGCCTTGTCATTTAAAGGTCTTAACTTTATCGTTGCCTCTCCTTGCGTTGTATGCTATCCGTTGCTGATTCTTTGAAAACCTTGCCAGAAAAATCCAATTGAGATAAAAACTGGTTGAAAGGAAAATAGTGCAACACATACTTTAAGTATTGGCATGATCCATCATCAGTAATAATTTTTGAGTTGAGTCACGTTCCAATTGCTGGGAAATTTGACTCCATCTTGATTTTCCAACTCGTACGACCCTTTACCGGTGACAACTGAAACCCGGTAGGGACCTTCCAATGTTGGGCCCAGCTTCCCAGCGTTGATTTTCCGAGTGCTCCGAGTCACCTTTCTCAAAATCAAGTCTCTTACTTTGAAGTAGAAGATATTGGCCCTCCGATTATAATATCTTTCCATTCTTTGCTTTTGAGCAACTATCCTCATGTATGCTAAATCCTTGCGTTCATCGAGCAAATTCAGCTTCACTCGCAACGCCTTATTGTTTTCTTCTTTTTTTGCTCGGGAAAACCTTAAAGTTGGCTCCCCTACTTCCACCGGTATCAGATCTTCCACACCATATACGAGAGAGAAAGGCGTCCCTTCCGTGCTTGATTTAGAGTTGTCCGTTATGCCTATAGCACGCCCGGTAATTCTTCGGGCCATTTGCTTTAGCAGCTTCTAATCTCTTTTTGAGGTTTTGGATAATCACATTATTGGTTGAATCCGCCTGTCCATTAGCTCTCGAATGGTATGGAGAAGATGTAATTCTCTTGATTTTCAAATCTTCCAGAAATTTTGTGACTTTTGAGCCTATGTACTGTGGTCCGTTGTCGCAGGAAATCTCTTTCGGTATTCCAAATCGGCAGATTATGTGGTCCCATAGGAAGTCGACCACTTCGCGCTCACTGATATTTTGGTAAGGACCTACTTTAACCCATTTAGTGAAGTAGTCAATTAAAACTAAAAAGAATCTTACCTGTACAGGACCCGTGGCAGCAAATCAACTATATCCATCCCCAATTCCATGAATGGCCAGGGGACAACACACGAATACAAGAGTTCTGCCGGTTGTTGTACCAACTGTGCATAGAGCTGACATTTGTTGCATTTCTGAACGAATGTCTTTGCATCTTGTTCCATCTGGGGCCGATAGTATCCTGCTCGAACCAGCTTTAGTACCAACTAATCCGCACCGGAATGGTTCCCGCAAATTCCTTGATGGGCTTCTCTCATCACGTAGTCTGCCCCCGAGGCTCCTAGACGTCAGGCCAATGGAACATGGTACGATCTTCTTTATAATTGTCCATCCATGAGGCAGTAAAGAGACACTTTGGTGCATAGTACCAGGGACGCCTTCGGATCTTCGATCAATTTGCCATGGCGAAGACATTCAACGAACTCATTCCTCCAGTCCCAAACTAGGTTGGTTGAATTGAATTCTCAATAACTATCCACATATAGTACCAAATGTAGAAGTTGAAAAGCAGTGCCAGAGTCAGATCTTTTCATCTTCGTAGACGACCCCAAATAAGTCAGTTCATATGCTTCCACGTTCTCTTCTCTCAAAATGTGTATGATCGACCATTCCTTGAATCGCGCCAGCAATGCCTGAACCTTGTTCATATACTGTTGCATGTATTCCTCCTTTGCATAAAAAATCCCACATACTTGGTTTACTACTAGTTGGGAATCACATTTGACCTCGATGAACTCGGAGCCAAGTCCCAGTCAAGTTCAAGTCCTGAAACCAAAGCCTCATACTCGACTTTATTGTTAGTTAATGGAACAGTCTTAATGGCCTGCCTCAGGGTTTCTCCCGAGGGAGTGACTAGAACTACCCCGAGCCCGGACCTTTTTACATTGGAAGCTCCATCCGTAAAGAAGGTCCAAACTCCTGATGTCATTTCTGACACTAATAATGCCTCTTTAGTAGCTAGGGGAATTAACCCCGGACTGAAATCTGCCACAAAGTTGGCCAAAAATTGTGACTTGATCGCAGTCCTAGGCTTGTATTCAATGTCAAACTCACTAATTTCGAATGCCATTTAGCCAAACGGCCTGATAACTCAGGCTTGTGAAGAACATTCCTTAAGGGAAAGGTTGTCACAATGCCTATCGGGTGGCATTGAAAATAAGGCCTAAGATTTCGAGAGGCAACTGCGAGAGCTAAGGCCAGTTTTTCGAGGTGCGGATAACGATTCTCCACTCCTGACAATATTTTACTAACATAATAGACAGGAAATTGCATACCTTCTTTTTATTGGGCTAGAACGACACTTAGCTCTACTTCCGATACTACTAGATATATTAGCAAATGTTCGCCTTCCCACGACTTTGATAGTAACGGGGGGTTGGACAGGTACCTTTTTAAATCCTTCAGTGCCTGTTGGCATTCAGGAGTCCACTCGAAATTGTTCTTCTTTTTCAAAGCGAGAAGAAGTGATGAAATTTTTTCAAGATTGTGAGATGAACCTGCTTAAAGAGTCCAACCTTCCGATTAACCTCTGTACCTCCTTTATGCTCGTTAGATGGTCAGAGATGTCTTCGATGGGTTTGATTTTATCGGGATTTACCTCGATCCCTCTTTCAGAGACCAAGAACCCCATGAATTTTTCGGAACCGACCCCGAACGCACATTTTTCCAGGTTGAGTTTCATGTTATGCTTCCTCAAGATATCGAAAGTTTCTTAGAGGTGTTTCAAATGATCACCTTCACTCAAAGACTTGACTAACATGTCACCGATATATAATTTTATTGTTTTGCCTATTTGTTTCTCAAATATTTCATTAACGAGCCTCAGATAGGAGGCTCCGGCATTTTTAAGCCCGAATGGCATCACATTGTAACAATATGTGCCAAAATTCGTTATGAAAGAAAATTTTTCATGATCCTCCGGGTTCATCTTGATTTGATTGTACCCAGAGTAGGCATCAAGAAAATTCATTAACTCGTGCCCGACCGTTGCATCAATTATTTGATCAGTGTTTGGCAATGCGAACGAGTCTTTAGGGCACACCTTATTTAAGTCCTTATAATCTATGCACATTCTAAACTTGTTATTCTTATTTGGAACTACAACTACATTAGCTAACTATTCTTAGCTATTTTACCTCTTGGATTGAACCGATGTCGAGTAACCGAGTTACCTCTTCTTTAACAAACATAATTCTAACCTCAGCTATTGGGCGTTTCTTTTGTCTTACCAGTGGAAAGTTCGGATCCAGGCTTAGCTTGTGCACGAAAAACTGTAATTGGATACCTATCATATATAAGTGAGCCTATGCAAAACAATCGATGTTAACTTTAAGGAAATTAATAAATCCTGACATGAGTTTGGGATTGAGTCATGTTCCCAACTGTAACTTCCTTTCCAAGAATTCTTCGAACAAAGACACTTGCTCGAGTTCTTCTACAGTGGACTTGGTTGCATCTTTCTCCTCTGAAACCTAAAAGTATCTCGGCACCTGGTAGGATTCCAACGACTCCTCGCCTTTATTATCTTCATTTGACAAGGGAGAAGGCATCAGTTCCTTTAATTGCTATTTGTTGGGATCCTTCCCTTTGCTTCTTGAAATCGACATTGTGTTCATCTTTCTTTCTGCCGGTTGATCTTCTCTTATCTTCTTGATTCCTTCCGAGGTTAGGAATTTCAAGAGTTGATGACATATTAAGGGCACAGTCTTCATCTCATGTATCCACGGCCTTCCGAGGATTACGTTGTAGCCCATGTCGTCATCTACCACTTCTAATAAGATAGTCTTGGTCATCCATTCAGTGTTCGTGGGCAGCAAGATCTCTTCTCCGGTTTTCACGCTTATCAAGTGGAACCCGACTAGGAGTTTCGTCGCCGGAATGATGCTTCCGATCAACTTTTCTTGTTGTAGCACTCTCCATTGAATTATGTTGGCTGATCTTCCTGGGTCAACCAAAAAATGCTTAATTTTGAAATCTAAAACATTGAGAGAAATTACCAGAGCGTCATTATATGGCAGAAGAATTCCGTCGGCATCTTCCTCCGTGAAAGTGATGTCATCTTATGTGATTTCCCGAAGTCCCTTATTGTAGGTTACAAATATCTTTATTTTCTTGGCCGCCAAGAAGGTTACACCATTAATTTCATTCCCTCCAAAAAACATGTTGATAGTCAACCAAGGAGAATCTTCTGCTGTCTTCGAAGGTTCCCCGTTATCCCGGATACAATCGTACTTGTTATTGGCTCAGTCACTCAAGAATTCATTGAGATGTCCATTCTTCAACAATGTTTCCACCTCTTCACACACATGTCGGTAGTCCCTAGTTGTGATGACCCAAAGGGGTCATCTTATGCTTTAAGACTCCATTCTGGTCTCGTTAGCCTTAAAAATATTATTTTTATTTACCTCGATTTGCGTACACAGCCCGGGCATGAATCCTGAAAGCCTTATGTGAAAATATATGAAATGATATTTTTGAGATTTAAAAATGACTTTTAGTTGACTTTGGCCAACGTTTTGAGTAAAAGGACCCGGATCCGTGTTTCAACGGTCCCGGAAGGTCCACAGTAAAATATGGGACTTGGGCGTATGCCCGGAATCGAATTTCGAGGTCCCTAGCTCGAGAAATGAAATTTTGATGAAAATTGTTAGACTGAAATTTAAAAGGTTTAAAGAAATTGATTAATATTTGAACTCGTTGGTATAAGGACCGTATTTTGGTTCCGGAGCCCAGTACTAGTCTATTATAATGTTTAAGTCATGTCTGTGAAATTTGGTAGAAATCGGAGTGGATTTGATGTGATTCGGACGTCCGGTTGAGAAGATAGTAATTTTGAAGTGTTCTTGAGAAATTCATGAGTTTTGATGCTAAATCCATAGTTTTAGGTGTTATTTTAGAGATTTGATCGCACGAGAAAGTCCGTAGGATGTTTTTAGATGTGCGTGCATGTTTGGTTTGGAGCCCCGAGGGCTCGGAAGAGTTTTGGGTAGGCTTCAGGATGTTTTAAACTTAGAATTCTGTTGTCTTTGTTGTTGCTGGTGCACCGGTGATTTGTGCTTCGCGATCGCGAAACCTCTCTTGCTATCACGAAGTGTAAACCAGGCTGAGGGAAAAATCCTTCTTCACGAATGCGAAGTACTGGTCGCGAACGCGAAGCACTGGGGGGTGGTACCCTTCGTGAACGTGATCAGCCTTCCGCGAACGCGATAGGTTAAGAGACCTGGGGAAGGGATTCACATTTTTCTACGCGAACGCGACCACTGGGTCGCGAATGCGATGGGCAGGGGGGACAAACCATCGCGAACACGAGTAGCTCTTCGCGAACGCGTAGGCCTTCTGGCTGCAAATCATCGCGAACGTGACAGGTCCTTCGCGAACGCGAAGAAGACCTGTCCAACGAATTAAAAATAGAACCTAAAACAGGAATTGGCCATTCTCTCATATTTTCAAAGCCAAGAAGGCTTAGAGGCGATTTTGAAGAGACAAGTTCTTCCCCAAAGTGTTGGTAAAAGATTCTAAACTACTCTTTCCCAATTACCATTGTTTTTCATCAATTTTCAACCAAAACTCTAGGGTTTTCATGGTAGAAATTGGGGGTTTGGGTAGAATTAAGGAATTTTGTATAATTGAAATTTAGACCTCGAATTGGGGTCAGGTTTCGAAACTAATTCGGGCTCGGTGGTGAATGGGTAAACGAATTTTGGGTCTGAACCTCGAGTTTGGACCAAGCGGGCCCGGGGTTATTTTGTTTTTACTTTTTTCGGAAAAATTTGGGAAATCAGTAATTATTCATTAAAGTTGATTCCTTTGGCAACAATTGATGATATTAAACTAATTATGGTTAGATACAAGTGGGTTGGAGGTGAATTCTAAAGGGAAAGCTGTACTTGAGCAGCGAGTGGCTTGCGAAATCGAGGTAAGTGTTGTGCCTAACCTTATCTTGAGGGAATAGGTATGTGATTACTTGCTACGTGTTTTGTTGCTGAAAGGATGTATAGGTGAGGTGACGAGTAACTATACGTTGTAGTCGAGTCATAACATGCGAGTGAAAGTCCATTCTTGTTATTCTTGTAGTCTTAAAGTCTATTATCCATGCTTATCATTGCTATTAAGCTGTTGGGAGAACTGTATCCGGTTCCACCGAGATGGATAACATTGTGAACATTGATTCGAGGTTGAGACGTTAAATTGTGAAGGCAATTATGATGAAATACTGATTTCTTGTGAAAATTCTTCTTTATCTGTTGTTAATGATTCTGTGATTGGTGAGGAAGAGTGTAAAGCACGAAGGTTGATGCCGTGCATAATTTATTTATATGGTGAGGAAGAGTGTAAAGCACGAAGGGTGATGCCGTGCACGATTTATTTATATTATGAGGAAGAGTGTAAAGCACGAAGGGTGATGTCGTGCATAATTTATTTATATTGTGAGGTTGAATGTAAAAGCACGAAAGGTGATGCCGTGCATTCTTATTTATAATCTGCTGAGGATGAGAGTAAAAGCATGAGGGTGATGCCGTGCATTCCTATTTGTTATTTGGTGAGGCTGAGAGTAAAAGCACGAAGGGTGATGGCGTGCAGATTTCCTTTCTATTTTAGTTGCTTAATTTGTTTGTTTGTTAATTACTGTTTTGTTTACCTTGAAAATGGTAATTACAATTATATTTGATTGTGTGATTCTAAAAATATGTGATCTATTTTAATACTAGTTGTTTAGGCAGTAAATGCTAGGTGAGAAGTGAGAAAACGAAATAAGAGCGAAGGGTGATGAGATTATGCAAACTGAGCAGTGGAGAGACGAGGTCTCGAGTTTGGTCGGAATGGGCCTCGAGGTCGAGCTTAAGAGCTTGACAAGGGACTGCCGAGAATGATATAGCAGTATCGAAGGCCTTGAAGATGGTCTATTTGTGATTAGTAACGAGTAATAAATGAAGAACAACTAATGATCACAATAAATGAAAGGCAGTAAATCAGTGAAACAATTGTAGAGAGTGTTTGAGTTAGAGAGCAGAGAATGTTCTTGTTCTTGTGTTGAATATCATGTCTCATACAAAGTGACAAAGGTACCCTTTATATATGAGGGAGAATCCCAACATAGTACATGTGTAATTATTACAAAAGAGAGATGACTGGTATAACCATGTAATGCCACGGTACGGACTTGTACTATTTTACGTACTTGGTCAGTTTTTAACCACGTGCCTTTTGGGAGTTTTCCGCCTTTTCCATGATGGTCTTCGATTTCTGTCCTGCCTCGAGATGTATTGACCCCTCGGAATGCTTCTTCGAGGAGTGCACCTCGGGGTTGAACTTCAGATTCTACTCCGATACAGTCAAGATCGAGGCTCAGAATGCTGTAGAAGCCTATCGGGCTTCCCCGGTTTTTCCGTATACAAATAGTCCCCGCGTTTCTTGGAGTGAAAAGACAAGAAACGATTTGAATTCACCAACTTTTTAATGCCTTCATTATTCTGTCAGTCATGCCGCGTAAGTTACTGACGTGATTGGGGAGATGATTCAAAAAGCCAAATTCGTAGTCTTTGAAAAGATTCGAATTTATTACGTCGGTTGGCTGCCTTTTTCTTTCCTTAATGTGCGGGGTTGGCCCCTATAAATACTCCTTCTTATGCCCCTCTTCTTTCACTACTTCTTCTAACCTTTTCAGAAAGAGCTCTCATAGCTTCTTTCTTGTATCCCTTTTCTGATCAGCTCCCTCTCATTTCCTTCGAAATCTTTCAGCAGGCTTGATGAAGGCCTCCAAAACTATTCCACGAGATGATAAAGCCTCCTCATCTTCACGTTCCTCTACGAGTAAGGAAATTGTTCCCTTAAACCTCGAGGAGTGCATCCTCAGATCCTGCGAAACTACCTCTAATTTTAAGGTCGATAAACCTTCCTCGAGTCCAGGGCGGTGTGAACCCATATCCCGATATGTTAGCCTAATAACGAACATTGAGAAAGTGAAGGCCGACTGCCGCTGAGGGGATGCGGTGCAAGTCGAGATTCCCTCTCGGGAGGAAGACATAACCACCCATAAAATCGGCTTCCTCAGTGTATACACCTACCCGTTTACCCTAGGCACGATCGGGCCATCTTCACCGTCGATAGACCCTGTCGTTCTCGATTTCTGCAAGCGATATCAAGTGACGCTCGGCCAGATTCACCCATCGTTTTGGCGTACTGTATACATGATTAGGCATTTTGCAAATATGCTTGAGGGGATTCCTTTCACCCTTGATTAACTGATTAGAATGTACATACCCCGACTTTATCGGGGTGGTCTGATTAAACTTCAACGTCGGGCCTCAATGGTTTTCTTTGCTTGCACCGATGAAGGCAAGGACAGGGGGTGGATGAGCCGCTTTGGTCGAGTTAGGACCTCAGATTTTATTCCATTTGAAAGGATGTCGTTCCCCGAGGAATGGAATACGAATCGTAAGTTAATAATTTAATTTTCCTTCGTGCCAATTTTCCCTCGAACTAATTCCCTTTGACGATGTAGCTGTTGCGTGGTATCCCGATGCGGTTAAGGATCTCTCGAGCTGGGTTCGCCAGTTTGACTCTACCTGCCCGTATGCCGAGCGCGTATGGCGCGACCTAGACTAGGGTCGATGGGAAGCTAAAAATCATGGTGGGGCCTTTCCTTTTGCAATACCTGATTTCTGTTTAAAAGAGACACCTCCTGGATATATTCTGACTTCTTATGTTCTGTGTTTATCCAGGCCTAGGGGAAGCCTCTTTGATGAGAGAAGCATTTCCTAGGGAAGCAGATATCCCACAATCAAATGAAGAGAAGAAGAGAAAAAGGGAATCTTCGACCGAGCCTTTGGAGCCAAAGAGGGCTATAGTGCAAAGGTCAAAGGCCGACTCCATGGCCTTAGACGAGAAAAAAGATCTCCCGATACCGCCCGAGGAAAGTGGATGTGTAACTGCTTCCGTCTTTGCTGATCTGTTGACTGTTGAGCTGAGGGCTTCTAGATCAGAAGTCGATGATGTCATCCTTCCTGGGGCCGAAGAAGTTTTCGAGGGTAGATCGGATGATATCCCCGATCCAATTGTCAGCCGAAATATTCCTCGGGCCGAAGGGCACTCCGTAGATGAGTTGTGGGAGCCTAACTACGAGCCGAAGGCTCCGACTGATCTAGCCGGGGTTATTGATGTAGGTGACTCTCCGCCGGTTTCAACATTTTCCTCGAGGGAGATACGGGATGCCCAAAATATAGAATCTTTCGATGTGGGCGCGCCCCTCGGAGGGAAGGACGCAGTTGAGGGGATCTTCAGTATGGCCGAGAAGAATCCCGAACTTAATGCCTTGCTTATTTTCGAGGAAGCTGAAAGGCTTTGCAAACAGGTAATTTCTTCATCGATTGTTTCGAGCTTTGATTACATTTCTTTGACTCTCCTTCTTTCAGGTGAAAGAGATTTACAATAGGACTAAGCCAAGTTTCAGTCTGAGCTGACCCATTACGAGGGGGAGTGTAGGAGATTTTCATCGGAGGCGGATGAGCTCAGGTCTCTTCTGGAGCTCCGATCTCGTTTAGAAACGGTATCTCAAAAACGGAGCAATCTTGATGAGCAGGTAACATAGCCTTCGTGTGCTTCATTTTTGTTCTTGATATCAGTACTTAACCCTTATCGGGCTGATCTTCGCAGCTTAAGGAGAAAGATGCCCTGATGTGGGAAGGATTCAGAGCCAGGGATGCTGAGATCCTTGGATTTAGGCAGTGTGTGAACAAGATAACCTCTGAGAGAGACTTCCTCCAAGGGGGGAAAACCTCGATTGAGCATTGCCTCCGGGATGCAAGGGCTGGAAGTAGCAAATATAAGGACCTCTATGCTGAATTGGTCACTCTGCTATCTTCAATTAAGGCTGAAATTGATGCGCTCATAGCATCGTATAAAGTCGATGTTGCTGCTGCAAACGCCCAGGCTAGGAAAGCAGCTGAGGAGGTCGAGCTTAAACTGGCCCGAATCCTGGAGCATGCTTAATTAAAGTCTCAGAGGCAGGCTCTCGAGGATATTTATGCAGGGGGCTTCGATTTGACTGCTGAGATCGAGAGGGTGAAGACCCTAGAAAAGGAATCGGAGGCACTGCTTACTTCCGAAGATGACTCGAGTAGTGGCTCGGAAGATGATGAAGATGAGGGTGAAGTCCCCGAGGGGGAAGGGGCCGTTGAAGACCTGAGGGACGAGGGCCGAGATGCTGAAAGCTTAACCTCCGAGGGAGCCATTGAAGGCACACCCCAGATGTAGATTAGGTTTTATTCTTTTTCCCTGTGCAAGGGCTCCGACTTTGAGCTTTGTAAATATGCTTTGCGAACCTTTATCATATATAAAAGATCTTTCGTTATTCCTTGTTTCTTTTCTGGTTTCTTGGAATAGGCTCTGATGCCTGTCGATGATTGGTCCGATAAATGGGACTTAGAAATGAAACCCTTGGGATTATAAATTGGCCCTGAGGCTTTTTAGACTGGTCCGTAGGCTCTTATGCATTAGGTTGGTACGACCTTTGATATGACTGGCGCTTAGGCTCTTACGTATTGGCCCTTAGGCACTTTTGTAGTTAACCGTTTAGGGCTCAGTCTTCGAGTCAGGCTTCGACTCGAGCTCATCAAACCTTAGGTTATTTAAATCGACCCTGAGGCTCTTTAGGTTGGCGACTTGGGCTCTTACACATTTGGTCGGTACGCCCTTTAATATAGCTGGCGACTCGGGCTCTTACGCATTTGGCCCTTAGGCGCTTTAGTTAAACGTTTTGGGCTTAGTCTTCGAGTCGAGTTTTGACTCGAGCTCATCGACCCTCAGGTTTTCTGAATCGGACCTGAGGCTCTTTAGGTTGACGACTTGGGATCTTACGCATTGGGTCGGTACATCATTTAATGTAGCTGGCGACTCGGGCTCTTACGCATTAGGTCGTTACGACCTTTAATGTAGCTGGCGACTCGCTCTCTTACGCATTAGGTCGGTACGACCTTTAGCCGATTCTTTTCGAATTTTTTCAAAGTAATTGGAGGCCTGTGATTTTATGGCAACAGTCGGACGTCTCCGAGTTATGTTAGTTTGGCTGGAGCCTTATGACGGTGGTCATTGTATTTGGTCGTAGCCTTTTAGTGCCCGAGTGAGATAGCCTCGGCGTCTATATCGAGGGTATGACTTTTTAGGGGTCTTACAAGTTCGACTATATAGCCTTGACTTTGATATCGGGAGTGTGCCTTTTTAAGGTCTTATAAATTTGTACATGCCTTGCTTGAGGTCTTGCAATTTTGATGTTGCCTTGTGGAGGGCTTACGTTGGTGCCTTATGGAGGGCTTATGAGCTCGAAGTTGCCATCCCTGAGGTCTTATGGCTTCGAATTTTTGATAACTCCATGGGGTGACTGCAGAGGACAATCCCCGAGTTGTGTTTATACCTTTTTTAAGGTCTTACAATTTTTTACATGCCTTTCTTGAGGTCTTACTCTTTTGATGTTGCCTTGTTGAGGGCTTATAAGTTTGAGCATTCCTCGTCGATGCCTTAGATTTTTGATATTGCCTCATGGAGGGCTTATACTGTTGATATTTCATCATGGAGGGCTTGCGTTGTTGACATTGCCTCATGGAGGGCTTGCGAACTTGAAATTGCCGACCCTGAGGTCTTATGGCTTCGATATTGACTCATCGAGGGCTCGTGTTGTTGATTTTGCCTCATGGAGGGCTTACATTGATGGCATTGCCTTATGGAGGGCTTACATTGATGGCATTGCCTCATGAAGGGCTTACATTGATGACATTGCCTCATGGAGGGCTTACCTTGATGCCTCATGGAGGGATTATGAGCTCGAAGTCACCTTCCCTGAGGTCTTACAGCCTCGAGTTTTTTATGTCAGTCCCCGAGTGTTCGGGAAGTTTCTGGCCCTGGGGCCGTTTCTTGCAAAAATGGAAAACTTCTTTGAAGGGCGAAGTGTTTTGATGATAAAAGACTCTCTTTCAATTACTCGATACAAGTATACATATTTTTTCCATCGAGGGTTCGATTATTCTACGTGGGCACGGTTCATTCAACCTTTTGGCCCGGTACATCATTCTCTTATCGAGACCCTTTTTGGCATATTTCAGTTTCCTCGAGGGGGTGATTTCCCGGGGGAAGGGGGGGATGCCCCTCAGTATTTGAGGTAGATTGAAGAGAAGCCGCAAATACTTGTTGAGTTCCCCTCAGGTAGCATGCAGGTGTTGCCTCGTTAAAAACCTCGCCGGTAAAGTTTTTCAAACCTAAGGTCTTCAAGTTGAAGGGCGTTGCGGTGTCTTCCATCAGACACATGTGAAAGAGAAATTATTGTAAAGCACAAAACGAAAAGGGAGGAAGTTATACCCTAGCAGTAGTAGCGCATGAGCATTGATATGTTCCAGTTGTTTGGAAGTTGCCCGCCTTCCATGGTACTGAGTTTATAGGACCCTTTGCCGATGACTCCGAGGACGCGGTACGGTCCTTTCCAGCTCAGGCCCAGCTTCCCTTCATTTGGGTTTCGAGTGCTTAGGGTGACTTTCTTTAGGACTAGGTCCCCGACTCTGAAATGTCGGAGGTTCGTTGTCCTGTTATAGTACCTTTCGATCCTTTGTTTTTGGGCGGCCATCCGGACCAGTGCGGCATCTCATTTTTCATCTAATAGTTTGAGGGATGTAGTCATAGCTTCGTTGTTTGAGTCTTCGGTGGCATGTCAGAATCTGGCACATGGTTCTCCGACATCGACCGGTATCAAAGCCTCGAACCCGTATACTAAAGAGAGCGGCGTCTCTCCTGTGCTTGATTTAGAGGTCGTCCGATATGCCCATAGTACTTGGGGCAGCATTTCTCTCCACTTTCCTTTTGCATTTTCTAACTTCTTTTTCAAGTTTTGAATGATGGTCTTGTTTGTGGACTCGGCCTGACCATTTGCACATGGGTGGTAGGGTGTTGACAGGATCCTTTTGATTTTGTGATCTTCAAAAAACCGTGTTACTTTGCCTCCAGTGAACTGCTTCCCATTATCACATGTTATCTCAGAAGGGATCCCAAATCGGCACATGATGTGATCCCAGATGAAGTCGATGACTTCTTTTTCTCTTATCTTCTCATAGGCCTATGTTTCCACCCATTTCGAGAAGTAGTCAGTCATAAATAGAATAAATCTAGCTTTACCTGGTGCCGTTGGTAGGGGGCCGACGATGTCCACTCCCCATTTCATGAACGGCCATGGGGACAAGAATGAATGTAGTTGTTCACCGGGTTGGTGGATCATTGGTGCAAATCTTTGACACTTGTCGCATTTTCGGACGAACCCTTTGGTGTCCCTTTCCATGTTGTCCCAATAGTAACCTGCTCTAATCACTTTTCGACTCAAGGAGTCGGCACTGGAGTGGTTTCCGCAGGTGCTCTTGTGGATTTCTCGGAGTATATAGTCGGTGTCTCCCGGCCCCAAGCATACTGCTAGGGGCCCATCAAAGGTTCTTCTGTACAGAGTTCTATTCTAGTTGAGCGAAAATCGAGCTGCTTTGGCCCGAAGGGCCCTTGATTCTTTCGAGTCTGTGGGTAGCTTCCCACTTCCCAAATAATCGGTGTACTTATTTCTCCAATCCCATGTCAGGCTGGTGGAGTTGATTTCGGCATGGCCTTCTTTAATCACTGATTTGGATAGCTGAACAACAGCCCCGAGAAGTATGTCATCCTCCTCGGCGGATGATCCCAGGTTTGCGAGTGCATCGGTCTCATTGTTTTGCTCTCGAGGTATGTGGACCAGCGTCCATTATTTGAAGTGACGCAAAGTGACCTGAAGTTTGTCCAGGTATCGCTGCATACTATCCTCTCGTACCTCGAAACTCCCATTTGCCTGATTTACTACCAGAAAGGAATCACACTTTGCTTCGATGACTTCCGCCCCTAGGCCTTTGGCCAATTCGAGACCTGCAATCATAGCCTCATACTCGGCTTCGTTGTTAGTCAATTTTGCAGTTTTTATAGATTGTCTAATCATGCTTACCGTAGGTGGCTTCAGAACTATGTCGAGTCCGAATCCTTTCACGTTCGGGGCACCGTCGGTGAATAAGGTCCATACCTTTGATGATGTGCCTGCTTTTAGTAAAAGTTCTTTTTCTACCTCGGGCACAAGGCAGGCGTAAAGTCAGCCACGAAGTCCGCCAAAATTTGGGACTTGATAGCCATTCGGGGCTGATACTCGATATCATATCCCCCTAGTTCGATGGCCCACTTGGCCAGTCGGTCTGATAATTTGGGTTTATGCAATATATTTCGAAGGGGATATGTCGTTAAAACACATATATGGTGACATTGAAAATAAGGCTTCAATTTTCGAGATGCACTTATTAATGCAAGAGCTAATTTCTCTAATTGTGGATACCTGGTTTCAACATCTCCCAGGGTTAGACTCACATAGTAGACAGGGAATTGCGTACCTTGCTCATCTCGAACCAACACGCCACTCACCGCTACCTCGAACACCGCTAAGTACAAATATATCATTTCGTCTTCCTTCAGGGTATAGAGCAAGTGCGGGCTCGAGAGATACCGCTTTAACTCCTCCAGGGCGCGCTGGCACTCCAGGGTCCATTCAAAGTTGTTTTTCTTTTTGAGTAAGGAGAAAAAGTGATGGCTCCAATCCGATGATCTCAAGATGAATCGTCCTAATGCCGTTATCCGCCCGGTTAGCCGTTGTACGACCTTCACATTGTTCACCACCCTGATTTCTTCGATGGCCTTGATTTTGTCGGGGTTGATCTCAATCCCCCTGTTTGACACCATGAAGCCTAAAAATTTGCCTGAACCTACGCCGAAGGCGCATTTCTCGGGGTTGAGCTTCATGTTGTAGCTCCGAAGGATGTTGAAAGTTTCCTGCAAATGAGTCAAATGGTCTTCTATGCGCAGGGACTTAACTAGCATGTCATCAATGTAAACTTCCATGGATTTTCCAATTTGATGTTCGAACATCTTATTAACCAGGCACTGGTACGTAGCCCCTGCGTTTTTTAGCCCGAAGGGCATTATGTGGCATACTTTGTGATGAACAAAGTTTTTTCTCTATCCTCGGGGTTCATTTGATAATACCCGGAGTAGGTGTCGAGAAAGGTGAGGATCTCGTGGCCAGCTGTGGCATCAATCAAATCGATTTTGGGCATCGGGAATGAATCTTTAGGGCATGCTTTATTTAAGTCCTTATAATCTACGCACATTCTTAACTTGTTCCCCCTTTTTGGGAACCACTACTACATTAGCTAACCATTCGGGATATTTTACTTCCTTGATGGACCCTATTTTGAGGAGTTTTGTTACCTCGTGTTTGACGAACACATGCTTTACCTCGGATTGAGGCCTCCTTTTTTTCTTCACCGATTTGAACCTGGGTTCGACGCTTAGCCGATGGGTGGCTATTTCCGGCGGTATTCCTGTCATATCTAAGTGGGAGAAAGTGAAGCAATCAACGTTGTTAATAAGAAATTGAATGAGTTTTTTCCTGAGTTCGGGGGTTAATCCCGTTCCCAGGTATACCTTTCGATCTGGAAGATGTTCCATCAAAACAGCTTGCTCAAGATCCTCGAGCGTTGATTTGGTTGCGTCCGACTCTTCGGGGGCAACGAAGGTTCGAGGGGCGAGGAAGTCTTCTTCATCATCCTCGGGGACCTGTTTATCTTCTGACCCCTCCGAGGTAGAGTATATGGGCGCCAGTGCCATGCCATGTACTGCGAACATTTCTTTTGCCGCGTGTTGCTCATCATACACCATTTTTCCGCCATCTTCAGTTGGGAATTTCAACATCTAGTGGAGAGTCGATGGTACCACCCTGATGCTTTGTATCCATGGCCTTTCGAGCAGGGCTTTGTATCTCGGGTTACCTTCGATGACATGAAACTTGGTTTCCCGAACCGTACCGGACACATTGACTGGGAGGGTGATTTCTCTCTTCATCGTTTCGCTTGACATATTAAACCCACTGAGGGCTCGAGAATCGGGTACGATTTGTTTGAGTAGCTTGAGCTTCTCCACTACCCCGAATCTGATTATATTGGTCGAGCTACCTGGATCCACGAGCACACGCTTAATTTGAACGTTATTTAAAAGAAGAGAAATTACCAGTGCATCATTATGCGGTTGGGACAAGGCTTCAATATCTTCTTCTCTGAACACAATAGTTCCTTTAAGCACATAACTTTGAGTTTGTCCTTTTGTGGTGATGGGCATTTTGGCCCGTTTGAGCATGGGTTCTTGTGGGATATCAGTTTCTCCGATAATCATGTGGATGGCGTGCTGGGGTTCTTCTGGTCCATTCTTCCTGTTCGATTCTCATTCTTGGAAATGGTTCTTGGCTCGATCACCGAGAGATTCTCGAAGATGACTTCTGTCGACCAACCGGGTCGATTCTTTTCGAGCGGGAGTTCTCCGTGCTTCATGTCGGTCTTCCTTGCGTACACCTCCGTCCGTATGAGATCTCACATTGGCATGTTGAGGGCTGTGTGAGCCTTCATCTGCGGGGATTTGCACTGGTGTCCCTCCAGGGTTTTGCAGTGGTACACCGGCACTTGCAGTAGCTGCGCCATTCTCTCTGCAATCCTTAGGATCGTTGTTTCCATGTGCGTTTACTGAGTTGGACATTTTCTGGCCTGAGATTGAAGATTCTTGGACAAGAAAAAGTGTAAAGAATAACTTGTGTTTTTAGAAAACCAGCACTAAAATAATCACTATTTTTTAGCCCCATGGTGGGCGCCAAAATATTTACCTTGAAAATGGTAATTACAAATATATTTGATTGTGTGGTTGTAAAAATATGTGATCTATTTTAATACCAGTTGTTTAGGCAGTAAATGCTAGGTGAGAAGTGAGAAAATGAAATAAGAGCGAAGGGTGATGAGATTATGCAAACGGAGCAGTGGAGAGACGGGGTCTCGAGTTTGGTCGGAATGGGCCTCGAGGTCGAGCTTAAGAGCTTGACAAGGGACTGTCGAGAATGATATAGAAGTATCTAAGGCCTTGAAGATGGCCTATTTTTGATTAGTAACGAGTAATAAATGAAGAACAACTAATGATCACAATAAATGAAAGGCAATAAATCAGTGAAACAATTTTAGAGAGTGTTTGAGTTAGAGAGAAGAGAATGGTCTTGTTCTTGTGTTGAATATCATGTCTCATACAAAGTGAAAAAGGTCCCCTTTATATATGAGAGGGAATCCCAACATAGTACATGTGTAATTATTACAAAAGAGAGATGACTGGTATAACCATTTAATGCCACGGTACGGGCTTGTACTATTTTACGTACTTGGTCAGATTTTAACCACGTGCCTTTTGGGAGTTTCCCGCCTTTCCATGATGGTCTTTGATTTCTGTCCTGCCTCGAGATGTATCGACCCCTCGGAATTCTTCCTCGAGGAGTGCACCTCGGGGTTGAACTTCAGATTCTGCTCCGATACAGTCGAGGTCGAGGCTCGGAATGCTGTAGAAGCCTTAAATTCGGGCTTCCCCGGTTTTCTCGTATACAGATAGTCCCCGATTTTCCCGTATACATGTTTAATTTTGACTTCTCATTTTTCTCACTCCTTATGTTGAAATTCCCCACTGTATGTACCCCTCCCATTAATTGTTGTTTTAATCCTTTATTTGCTGCTATTTCCAATAACATGATTATATATGTCCAGATTTTTTGTGGTGTCCTGTCCTAGCCTCGTCACTACTTAGCCGAGGTTAGGCTCGACACTTATCAGTACATGTGGTTGGTTGTACTGATACTGCACTCTGCACTTTCTGTGCAGATCCAGTTTTAGGTTGGAGCTGAGTTCGAGTTGTAGCAGACTATTCGCACGGAGATACGAGGTAGATCTGCCGACGTCCGCAGATTCCTGGAGTCTCTTCCTTATTATTTAGTTGCTGTTTTATTTAGTTCAAAACAATTATATATTTTCTTTCAGCCAACTACTTGTAGTAAATTCTTAGTAGTTCGTGAATTGTGACTCCAAACCTTGGGTAGTTAGAGATTAATATTATTTTCGCAGTATTGTATACTATTTCATTTGTTATTTTTGGTATCATATATTGGATGGTAGTAAAAATTTGTATATGTTTTAATTGTTTAATGTCGTAACCCTCTAACGTTGGCTTGCCTAGCAAGTATAGCTTTAGGCACCATCACGGTCCCGACGGTGGAAAATCAGGTCGTGACACTAGTTCTGTGGCTGTGAGTCCCATGATATTTGCACCATAAGTTAGGATCGCTCTGACTGGCTTCGGGATTCGTGCTTCTTTGATATTCCTCATCGCCGATACCAACTCCACTACACTGATGTTGAAGTTGTAATCCAATAAACTGGGATATGTAGAATCCCGGGCCCTCGATACCTCTTTTCTTGTAACGACTTGTTGTTCGACCACGATCAGTTCTTTTACCGGGAGAGAACCTATCCGAGGACCGGAACCCTTCACTTCCGCGTCCTTCGGTTCTCTCGTAGGAAACAACCTTTAGAAGATAGCCGATCCGCATCAAAATCGCTTTTGAACTTATCGTGGTTCTTGTATCAGTACCGTCCCTTGGTTGATGTCGGGAACCCGAGCTGATCTTCTTCTTCCCTTATTTTTGACTCATAACGGTTATGGACATTCGCCCATGTGGTCGTTTGGAATTCGAGCATGCTTTTCTTCAATTTTCGGGAGGCAACTGAGCTTCTCGGATTCAAACCCTTTGTGAAAGCCTCCACTTCTCACCCATCTGGTACAACCACTAGAAGCATCCTCTCTTTCTGGAATCTGATCACGAATTCCCGCAGCAATTCCGACTCACCTTGCGCAATCCTAAATATGTCTGTCTTCTTGGCTTGGATATTTCTGCCCCCCATGGGCCTTAATGAATGAATCTGTAATCATTTCAAAATAGTCAATTCTCGATTGAGAGAATACCATGTCAAGGCCCCCTTTGTGAGGGTTTCACCAAACTTCTTCAGTAGGGCCGATTCGATCTCATGTTGAGCCAAATCGTTCCCTTTCACAGTCGTGGTATAAGTTGTGATGTGCTCCTGCAGATTCAAAGTCCATCGTATTTTGGTATGTCTGGCATCTTGAACCTCTTCGAAATTAACTCTGGCGTTGCGCTCGGCTTGAATGGAAATTGTGTGTGTTTCTTCGAATTCGGGCCTTTCAAAACTGGTGGTGCGCTCGGAATCTGGTCCATTCGTGCATGAAACTCTTTCGCATTTTGATCCATCCGTTCATCCATTTCCCTCATAAAACTCATGAGCTCGGCTTTGAAGGAGTCATTCCCGTTATCATTACCAGATCCTCTACCGGTTCCTCCGGCACGTCAAAATTAAACTCACCCCTTGGGGTGTTGTTATCAACTGTTTGAGCTATTTTATTTGCAGGAACGCCGGGAGGAACCAGGTCCCTTCCGTTTGCATTGTTGGAAGCGCCCAGTAATGCTTGTTTCAACTCCGTCATTACTCTATCCTGCCTTGAGAGGTGGCTAATGTCGCTGATTGAATCTTCATGTTGAGGCAAATTTTCGTGTCCCTGGACGTTATGCGTGAAGTTAACATCATTAGCTGCCATTTCTGATTATCAAACATGTTAGTAACAAACACAAGGATCAAAGCAAGTACACAACTATCTAAGTCCCACGGTGGGCGCCAAACTATTTACCCGTAAAACGGTACAGTTAAATTTGTTACGTGGTTTATAGATAAGCGAACTGATTTGATCTAAAAGTGATAATGAAATAAGATTAAAAACAAGAGTTAGCAATTGAAATTGAAGAAGATAATAAGGCTGGCACTGAGCACAATATCTCCAATGACAAAATGAGAGAAATATAAAAAAGCAAACGAAGTTGTTTAATTGAGAGTGAAAATGAAATACAACATATGTGTTGCCCAGAATTTTCATTTCTCACAATGGTTGCTGAGCCTGCTATTTATAACTATACCTAAGAAAACAAAATCCTTGGATCAAGCCCCGCTTAAATGATAATAAAGGAGTCATTGATGAATATGTAACGATAGGCCATGGATGCAAATATTCTCTACAACAGCGGCTCATTTAATGTTAGAGAATATTCTTCATTGAATTCTATCCGATGGCAAATATTCGAACTTCTACCGTTGACCATGCTCCCTTCGGGGTTTACCCGATATCAATTGCAGCTGTGGTTCGTGGTGTTGGTTTTTACTTGATTCGCCTTTTACCTGTCTTCAATTCCACGTGTCATGTTATCATTTGATCATTATTACAAACCAATTTTCCCCAATACAATTACATACAATTCTACATAAAATCTTAAAAGAATATATTAAAAATATATATTCATGTCAATTTGGTTCGATTTTTTTTACTCAATACCGAATCAAATCAACCAAACCTAATTAAGTTTTTAATCGATTTGATTTGACTTTTCAGTTTAGTGCGATTTTTCCCGAAAGGAATAAAGCTAGTAGGTGATTCATGAGTAGCAGGAATTGGTACGTACCCTTTTGATACTAGATTATTTAACTTTGAACGGATTTTGAAGCTTAAGCGACGAAAAACATCTTCTAGAGATAGTGACATTTAAATAACAAGACTCAATTCGAGAGATAGTGGCAAACCTCCAAAATAGTTTTCACGTTAAATTTAGCCAAAGATGCATTACTTTTACTACCTGTTGTCTGATATGTAACATTAGAGAGACACCTAAGGGGAAGTTTAATCTTCATTGCATGAAAATTGTATGTTCTCTTCAACTGATGATATTCAAAGTTACTACTCCTACCTAATCGAGGGCGACACTCAGCAACACAGGAGAAGGCGATTAGGACCTAGAATAGAAGTGAGTTTGATAAATGAAACCTTATTCTGTTATACTGTTATGTGTATAATTGTGCAAATATTAAAAGATAACACGTCAATTTTCCGGAAAACAGACGTGGAGAGACAAAATAGAAGTGAAGTTCAAGGGGAAAGTGCTGGAGAATGGAGATTACAAGCAATAGCGGAGGGTCAAAATATAAAGAAATAAACTCACCAAGAAGTCAAGGTGTGTCAATACATAGTATATATAATTATTTTTTAAAAAAATTACCTAACTACACAATGTAATTTTCTCACAAAGGGGTGTCGGTTGACACTTCTTGAGTGTATGTGGCTCCGCCACTGATTATAAGGTTTAGGACTTTACCTGACTCGTCGCGTAGTCGGTACTCCAGTTCTTCCGTTTTCGTGATGGTTGTTACATGTTGTATTATATCATATTGTTATTTTATATACAATGTTTATTTTGATTGTTATTTAAATTTTATTGCAACGACGAAAAGTGCCACTTTTTTAATGATCGATTTGGTGTGATCATGTTGTTACCTTATTATATTTTTTTAATCTCATTTTGTCTTTCCTTATTATTAAATAATCTTATTTTATCATTTACCCAATCTTTTAATAATAACACCATGTACCCTACTTTTTCTTTATAGTATTGCAAGTTTATTCTTCATACTGTTAGTACATGATATTATAAAACGACGTCAAACGATACAATCTATCTAAATCGCTAAATGTTGTATTCAAAACGATACAATACAATGTAAACAATATAATACAATACATTATGAAACGATATATAACAACCATCCAAACAAGTTGTAGGTGCAAGACATCATAGTACCATACTATACTGTTCAATATGGGTCGGCCTGGATATGAACCCGATAAATCAGTTTTCTTTTTCAGGAAGAATTAACCTAAATAGTCGTCCACTCAATCGCTTAAATAAAGACGGGTGTATAATAGTACTAGATATTGTATGCCCGTGCAAGGCACGAGCCCGACATTTGAGCTTGACCTCATAGGTATTATCTGTTCTTACCTGCAAATACATAGAATAAAAGCTACAACATTAATTTCAGTTATGTAATTTGCGACAAGTATGAAAAAAGGATATTGAATTTGTTTTGAATTGCATAAAGAAACAACTTTATAAACTTTGAATGGAACAATGAGAGCAATATAGTATTTGACCTATAAGCCATAGTATCCCTACTTCTTACTAGCATAAATTGATCCGGACATGAATATGATTTTACAAGCCCGAATCCTGAAACTTTAACATCAAACCTTCTCTTTGTATCACGATGTATTATAGTAATTGATTTGATTCCTTCACGCGGATGCAGTCTCTGGAATAGCGAAGGAAATATGTAGTCGACTGATCAACCATAGAGCACCCACATTTAGCAGCCCCATACGTTGTCATCGTTCTCCACCTCTAAGTTACGCTTGCTCTTCCTTCTCTACGACATGCATTTCTAGTAAGATCCCAGAATTCAGTACTAAATCATAAGACTGGTGCTTGGAACTTAATGAAACAAAGGGACATTTGGATAACTCATAACCCATAATCTTTCTTTGAGTAATACTGTGATAATGATGATGCTGGACCATCTCAGTTATTGGCATTTCGTTCATTCATTCACTGAATGCATCTTTTCTTTTCCAGCAATATGTATGTAGGATGGAATTTAACTTTGTTAAGTGAAGAAGCAACATTAGTACAAATATATAAGAATGAAGAGATAAAATGGCGTAAATGAAATGTTAAAAGACTAATAAAATATTTGTAAAAGGCAGCCCGATGCACTAAGTTACTGCTATGTACGGGTCCGGAGAAAGACCGGACCATAAGGGTCTATCGTACACAGCCTTACCCTTGCAGAAAATTTCACGGCTCGAACTCATGACCTTCTGGTCACGTGACAACAACTTTACCAGTTACACTCAGGCGCCCTTCTATTTGTAAAATCCAAAGAAGCTGTGAAAGATGTGTTGCAGAAAAACTGAAGGTAAACAACTGGAAATGACATACAACAGATAGCTAAGAACTTAGCAATTATGTGATTAATGTTTCTTCATAATTAACATATTATTGAATCTAATGAGTTAAATTGATCCATAACAATTTCATATCAAATATTATAAAATATTCCCACATAGAGTTTTACATTAATAACTCAAGATGTTGTTCAAGTTAATTATATTCATTTAAAAATTATTGAGTACGTATAATATGACAGCAGTTAACAAAATATAAAATACAACTAAGGTCGATAAATAATTGAAGTTACATTGAAAGAATCTTCTGATAATGTCTAAAAGAATCACGAAAACATACCTCACTGCCTCAATTCACAAAAATATAAACTGCTCTAAAAAATTTGCCAACCTCACTCTCAGGCAAGCCAAAACACTTTCTGATGATCACATGCAACAGAGAGGTGATAACACACTCTTGAGTCATTCTTAAAGAGAATCAAAGAATTTACTAATATATTCTCTTTCATGATCATGTTTCTTTCATGTATAATTTAGGACACAACTCTATATATACTTAAAGAAATAATATAACGTTCTGACAAACCTCCTTGATAGATGATATAACATAATGAATTAACATATTTTAACATCATCACAAAATCATTCCACACTTTAAATTTTCTAACATGAGGACCTTAAAGTGTAATGTACATCCCTGTTCATACACTAAACAGACTTGGCCTCATTTGTTCGCACTTAATGGAGATCTGAATCTTAATCATTCAGATCTCAGACATTAAGTGCGTTTGTTTTTAAAGTCTGAATTTTAATTATTCAGATCTTAATCATTAAGTGTGTTTGTTTTTTTTACTTCACAACCACTTAATGAGTCTGAATAGGTCTATATGATTAAGATCTATAACAGAGACTTAATTTCATTAAGATGCTATCACATATTCATTATTAGTTGTCGCCACCTTCTATCATTATCAACTACCACCATGTCGCCGCACCACCATACTCAACCACCACCACTACCCCACCACCACCACCTCCACTATCACTACGCCACCATCATCCTCAATCATAGCCGCCATCATTATCGATCATCACCACCCACTATCCCCACCACTCCGACCACCATCATTCTCACCCACAATCAACACTCCTCCTCCTCAACTACCACAATTGATCACCCCATCACCATGAACAACCACAATCACCATCAACAACCACAACTGACCACCCCATCACTATCAACAACTACAGTCGGCACTGCCTATCATTATAACCTACCACTATCTACCCACCACCTTCCTCAGTCATAATTACTACCACCACCCGCTATTATTAACTATCACCAACCACCACCACCATCCTCAATCATATTCGACACCACTACCAATCACTACTAGCTACTAGCATGAATCACCCATCAACCAAAACTACCACCAACCACCGCCTCTAGTCGGCATTCACCCGTTAGCCATCACCACCAACAACTATCATATTTTTAAAAACTATATATTTTATTGATAGAATATAAGATTAGTTATTTCATTTGAATTTTATGCTTATTAATTTTCAAATAATATTTTATATATTCAGATGTTAAAAATCAAACAGTCTTAATTATTTCTATTTAGATCTTAATACATATCTTAATATATTCAGATGTGTATACAGATTCAGATGTCTTAATCTTAATACATATCTTGATAGTCAGATGTGTATTCAGATTCAGACAAAAAACAAATGAGGCCTTAAGCAAACTATTCCCCCGCACCCCTGAATTCCATAGAGAGTGAAGAAGAATCGTGAAGCAAGAATTCCATAGATATGAGAAGTTGGGAATTGAAATAGCTAATCATGAATAAAATTAAGAGGAAAAAATAGATGAGCAGAAGAAATGGACTAAAGGAAAACGTTTAACAATGAGACGAAAAGTACGTAGAAACATAAATATTAATACGTCATGGTGGAATATATCACAAATTAGTATCAGACCAAAAGTTATGGTAGTTTAGGCTAGCTGCTTTAATATAGTAAAATCATAATTCGTTGAAGTTAGGCAGAGAAATTTCTATATGAAATGCCATAAAATGAAAAAGAAGAACTTCCGAGTCCATTAAAAAAAAGGACACATCTTTAGTACTATAAATTTAAGTGTAGAGAAAAGTTTTTGATTTCAATGAGATCTTCTTCAGTTGATAATGTTTAGAGGATTCAATTTTTGAACGGACTGCATGGAGAAAGATTAAAAAACTTAATATGCACCAAGTCAATATATGGAAGAAAGTTTATTTATTCCATTAGATCACAATGGCTTCTCCTATGGAGTCTCGCATTCATTCTTGCCCAGTTAGAACTGAACAAAAGATGTATTGTGCATTTAGAGACCTTGCAATTGTCTGGTCCATCTTTGTAATGAAGTTCGATTGAATTCTGAAAATCCTATTTTAAACCCCATGGTAAAATTCGAATTCCTTGATGAAAAGAAAATATAAAAGAACTACATATATGCAACACTTCAAAGTAGAGCGGGACGGTTGGCCAGATCTGACTCCCCACTCTTGTGTCCTGTCTTCCTCATCAACTGTATGGTAAAGGCTGATATGCTTCTTCAATTCGACTTTTCATTCATAAGACTAAACAAAAATCATTCAGAAATTCCAAACCAAAAACATAACTATTCGTCTGGATATATGGATTCCAAATAAACACGCACACCCTCAGCTTTTTGTTGGACTTTAAGCATTGGGCTTAAAAGTCTAAAAGTGTGAATTGAGAAATGGTGGGAAATGAAAATTTGAATCAAGTGAACTTTTGTCATGAATTTTGTATCACATTGGTGAAAGACAACTACACTTGTGTGTATAAATATAGGATCACTTCTTAGAGCTCTTAAAAGGAGTTGAAGAGGATGTATCCTCGCGCCGTCGTCGTCGCTCGCTCGGCTTCGGCTTCGGATCGATAAGATTATTTTTGGACAAAGTTTATTTAATTAATTATTTAATAATTAAATTAAATGTTAGTTAGTTCATTAACGGAATTAACTGAAATCCAAAAATACTGGTTGCCTATAAATTCTGAGGCATGGCTTCTTTTTCCACACACTGAAAAATCGANACTGTTGCAGGAAGGTTATTCCGTTTCATCCTGGGAGGATTTAATCCATTACCTTGGCAACTTGTGAGGGGGTTAAAATTCCTTAAGGACACACAAGGAAATTGTGGACTCGGAATATTATTTATCGTTTATATATATTTTCTGTTTCTTCTAACAGTTCTCCTGATTTTCTGAGTTTTAACACAGAGGCGATAACACTTTTTGGGCAAAGTACAAAATCAAAGAAATCTATTGCTAAAATTTGTAGAGTCAATTTTGTCATAAAATAACAGAATAAGAAACCAAAATAATATTCTCTAACAAGGTACGATCATACTAATTAACTACGAATAGAAGCTGTGAAGATAGTCATTAGCTTAAAAACCAAGATTTTCGAAAACCATAATGGTAAATCAAAAATTTCTTTGATTCGATTTACATGACAAATCGAATTAAGCAATTGTAACTCATTAAGTGGCAATAGATAAACGTGGATCAATTTTTGAAATATATAAAATATTATGTGACAAGAATTAGAGATGAGAACATTCTAGAATCTAGAGACAAATGCATGAACTCACTGACTAAATAAAGAATTGGGTTCTCACCAGTGTTGGAGTAGGACATGCTAATACCGCTTTAATACGCAGCGGCCAAACCAATTTCAAGCATAATTCTTCTACTCCAGCCAAAGTTTAAAATCAATTACTAAAAGATTCATAAAAAGTTGGTTGGAGAATGGAATAAAAGACGAAGCAACTAAGTAAAAGAGAAATAAAAATGACAGAGATTCATGAAATAAGTAAATGTAAATAAATTCAGATTTAGAAAAAGAAGAATAAGCGAAAAGGAATGGCTGAATTGGAGAAACGTAGAAAGAAAACAGGAATAGAATATCCTATAATCTCTTTAATTGATTGATAATGCAAGAATGACAAGAAGCGGGGAGACTTTTACACGTTCTTCACTAAAGCAAATTATATGTTAGCTGAAAATACCAATTATGCCCTCAAAATTTCTTAGAAGACATTCCGTTCTGGCCAAAACCTTTGGCTCCTATATGCATACATTGCGATAGTGAGGCTGCAATAGGAAGGGCATGGAGCGTTATGTATAACGGAAAGTCTCGTCATATACGACGAAGACATAACACCGTTAGACAACTACTTTCTAGTGGAATTATCACTATTGATTATGTAAGATCAAAGGATAATGTGGCGGATCCGCTTACAAAAGGCTTAACTAGAGAGGGAGTTGAGAAATCATCTAAGGGAATGGGACTATGGCCGAGGACAAGTCATCATGGCGGTAACTCTACCTAGAATTTTGGATATTCCGAGATCTAGGTTCAAGGAGCTCAAACAAAGTTATGATTGACCGGTTCAACATTGTCAAAGAAATTTTTTTTGGTCCCTTCTAGTGATGAAGACAATGTATAGTAACAAGGATAGAACTTTACACGTTCTTTAATGATTACCTAAGTTTGAAGTGGTGTTAATCTAAAAGATTACACGTTTAGGAATCACCTATGTAAGTGTGAAGTGAAGCCGCTTCAATGAGAATTCTGTAAGGCCAATTCTCTACGCACTTATAAAACCAGGTGGTGTTCATGGCTGAAACGAACACAACAATGAGAACCAAAAGACGGTTAAGGGTTGGTTGTGTGACATATGGTTGTCTAGGTATACACTAAAGTTCGACGGTTCAAAGATATCAAATCTACCGATTGACCGAGTATATCCGACATATGTTCACTACGGAAAGTTCAAAGGGAAACCTACTTATCCAGATGCAATTAATCCTTACTTGCAAATCACACAGCGTCCATCTATGATCATTCTTGTTACAGCCATTCCCATTCATGTGGGGGATTGTTTGAATTTAAGCATTGGGCTTAAAAACTTTAAGCATTGGGCTTAAAAGTCTAAGAAAATGAATTGGGAAATGGTGGGAAATAAAATGGAGGGAATTGAAAATTTGAATCAAGTGAGCTTTTGTCATGAACTTTGTACCACATTGGTGAAAGACAACTACACTTGTGTGTATAAATATAGGATCACTTCTTAGAGCTCTTAAAAGGAGTTGAAGATGATGTATCCTCGCGCCGTCGTCATCGCTCGCTCGGCTTCGGCTTCGGATTTGGATTTGGATTTGGATTTGTCAAATGATCGATCGATAAGATTATTTTTTGGACAAAGTTTACTTACTAAATTATTTAATAATTAAATTAAATGTCAGTTAGTTCATTAGCGGAATTAACTGAAATCCAAAAATGATGGTTGCCTATAAATTCTGAGGCATGGCTTTTTTTTTCACACACTGAAAAATCGAGAATTCCATTCTGAATACTGAATTCTACTTCGCAGTCTCTCTCTCTCAAATTCGTAAGTGTGAGCTTGCTCCGTTCTTTGAGTTTGTTGGTATCCTGCAGTTTGTATTGCCACTGTTGCAGGAAGGTTATTCCGTTTCATCCTGGGAGGATTTAATCCATTACCTTGGCAACTTGTGAGGGGGTTAAAATTCCTTAAGGACACACAAGAAAATTGTGGACTCGGAATATTATTCTTATCGTTTATATATTTTCTGTTTCTTCTAACAGTTCTTCTAATTTTCTGAGTTTTAACACAAAGGCGATAACAAACTTAAGGAATTTTATTATTAACGTTTCTGTGGTGAAATTTATATTGAACTGTTTTATATATATTTGGTTTGGAGAATAAAGCCTTGTTCTTTCTACTCCAATAATTGTTCTGTCCGGTGTAAAGTATATCAAAACTTTACCGGACTAATAAACGTACGGGTTTGAAGTATATAAAAACTTCACCATTGTTACGTGTTGTATGTTTGGTTTGGTATTCAGTTTGAAGATATCAAAACTTCACTGATTTAACAAAGTTCTGTTTGTTTCCAACTTAACAGAAACATGACGAATGAAAACCAAACTAATGGAAGTACTGCTGGAACGGGTGCTTCATCGAGTGCTGCTGCTTCGTCAAGACCAGCACATACAATGGCACCGGCAGAAAAACCCGGGAAATTTTCTGGTACAGACTTCAAGCGTTGGCAGATGAAGATTTTTTTCTATCTAACTACGCTAAGCCTGCAACGATACATCAATGAGGATGTCCAGTCATTGGAGAAGATACTCCTGAGGCCTGAACGATTTGTGGTTATTGAAGCATGGAAACACTCTGATTTCTTATGCAGAAATTACATTTTAAGTTGCTTGGAGGATGGCTTGTATAATGTCTATAGTGTCATGGAAACTTCAAAAGAGTTATGGAACGCTCTTGAGAAAAAGTACAAGACCGAGGATGATGGACTTAAGTAGTTCGTTGCTGCAAAAANAGTCCAAGAATTACAAGTCATCGTGCATGACCTCCTTGCTGAAGGTATGACCCGAGTCAATAATTTTATTAATAATATTGATAGTGTTATTAATTATAAATTTGTTGCTGAAGGTATGGTCATAAATGAGGCGTTTCAAGTTGCTGCCTTCATTGAAAAGTTACCTCCTTTATGGAAGGACTTTAAGAACTACTTGAAGCACAAGCGCAAAGAGATGGCACTTGAGGATCTAATTGTTCGTCTAAGGATAGAAGAAGACAACAAAAATGCTGAAAAGAAGTCACGTGGCTACTCGGCAATAATGGGAGCTAATATTGTTGAGGAAGCACCGGGAAATAAAAAGAAGAGAAAGCAGGCATCTGGACCAAAGAATTACCCGAACAAGAAAAAGTTCAAAGGTAGTTGTCACAACTGTGGAAAGCCCGGACATAAGGCCATAGATTGCCGCGCTCCAAAGAAAGAGTCACAAAAGAAGAAGAATCAAGCAAATGTGATTGAAGTGGAGGACTTGTGTGCCATATTATCTGAATGCAACTTGGTAGGAAATCCAAGAGAGTGGTGGATTGATTCTGGTGCCACCCGC
>ML418534.1:0-11674 GCA_005239525.1 Nicotiana knightiana | reverse complement strand
GGAGGAGGGGGTGGGGGGTCGGTGGCGACGGAGAGAA
Organism: Nicotiana knightiana; assembly: GCA_005239525.1. NCBI lineage: Eukaryota > Viridiplantae > Streptophyta > Magnoliopsida > Solanales > Solanaceae > Nicotiana > Nicotiana knightiana. The sequence continues at coordinate 11,637 of ML418534.1, read as the reverse complement.
GAGGAGAAGAAGGGCGGAGATCATCGTCGTCAACGGTGGAGGAGACGGCGGAGATAGAATCACGAAGTTGAAGATGATAGAGGGTAGCAAAGAAGACAAGGGAAGTGACAACGAAAAGGAAGGTGGTAGGAATTTTTCGAGCCATAATCTTTTTCATAACAATGGCGGAATTGGAAGGTCATAAATAAATACTAGTATAATGTAATGAACAATGAAGGAGAGAATTAATATATGGAATTTCAAATCAATAAGAAGAAGGAAGAAGGGCATGCAGCCTGGCACAAAGATTCCTTACATGATTAGAATATTAGTAGGAAACTGAAGTTGGATTGGTATAATGATTTGGAATTCTTGATGCAAAAGGAATGGGAACTGGAAAGGGAATTATTGTTGGTTTTTGGTTGGTTTATTATTTCTAATCATTGTCTGAGGCTGATTATGATTTTATAAATTTCCCAAATGACCCGTTGGATATATGTGGAAAAGGGTATAGAAAGGATATGGGAGGAAACAACGGACCCGATTCCGTTTATGGATCAATTAAATTGTATCTCAATTTTAAATTTGTTGTATAATAATTCCCTAAACCATGAAGTAGTATTTATTTAGTATTTTTTGTGCAAATTTAATTTAAAGTATGTTTAGGCATATGAGAGTAACGCGTAAAATATATTACTATCATAATTTGACTATTTTAAATCTTTTTTATATTTGTGCATGCGCTTATTGTTAGAACATGCGCAGCGGAAGCAATCAAACAAATTAGGTATCTAATACATGTAAACTAGACAATACTATAATCACAATATTAGAAGCACTAACCTTCTAAAATTATTAGGGATATAGTAGATATGCCCTAGATCCAATATCATATTTGATGATTTGAACATATTTTTATGAACGTCATTGATATAAAAATATATGGCATTTGATATTCTTTTATCATAGTTATTATTAATTGTTTGATTAACTTGATAAGGTCCTTGATTAAATTTTGAGACTTGTCATCGTGATGGAGATCATGATAATGACAGTAAAGTTTCTTATAATTTATTTTAAGTTTTGTTCTTGATCGTAGGATTATTGATTTGGACATTAGTAATCCGGTTAGATCAATATCTATGTGATCGTCCTTATATGATAAAGATTAGTTGATCTCATTAACAAAATCACATAGACAGATGATGCATATAGAGATATGATCATTGAACCGACTCATCGGATAATTCCTAATGGTTAGAATTACCATAAACTGTCAATAGGATCTTCTCTTGAAGAATGTGATGTAAGAATTTCCTTTGACCTGAGATCATCATAGTAATTGACAAGTTATTTATTGTGTTTTGATATCAGATACCTATGAACCTAGGGCGATAGTTGAAAGGATATTGGGTACGACTAAATACTTGTAGAATTAGTGATTGAACAAGATGGAATCTGTCAACTCTTGGTAATGAGTTTAAGCTCCATGTTGTCATGAATTATAAACGACCAAACTAAGACGTTGGTCAGGGCAATTGAATGAAAGAAAAAATGAGTTTCTTAGGTCATTCATTGGTCGATTATGTTAGACATAAACACATAGTTGATCGTCTATTAGGATTTGACAGTTAAACCATATCCTAGGGCGATCCAGAACTATAAGGACAGAAGGAATTACTGCATTATTCTTCTACTAGTTCTTGAGAGTAAATTGTATATTTCATTCTATCTGGTCGTTAAGGAGTGTTGCTAGACGCCACCCTTGATTAGTATATTGATGTGATCAATTTATTACCGGCTTAGTATTGAACCTATGTGGTCGCACACTAACGAGTGTTCTGATCTTTGCTAAATGATTAATTATTTTATTGTTTGATAATTAAATTAGTCAAATAAATTAAAATATTAGTCCAAGTGAAATATTATTATATTCTTTGCTAGCACATAAGATATAATTAATATTGTGAATAAATTAAAGTTTTCTATTTGGAATAGAAAATTAAATTACATCTCTTGTTAAAATATATATATGATATATATAATTAATATAATATTAACATATAAGATATGTATATAAAATATTAATAAAGATTTGTTTTATCCAAGTTGGAGTTGGACATTGAAAGTCCATGAAGGACACGCACGTATGTACCCATTTAGATTGGGATTTGTAATTTTCCATAAAATTCAATTATGGAATGGACTTGGAAAAACGTAAACTACTGTTTCTAACTTTTCCATAACCTAATGGGAAAGTGTTGGTGATTAACAACATATATATACATTCATATCAACCAAAATAGGGTGACGTATACAATTTCTTCGAGGAGCCGTAGAAATCAGTAGAATCAATTCTTAAGAAGAAAACCGCTTTGTGAAAGTAAGAGCGCAACACAAGTCAAAAGAGAAAATACAATTACAATAAAAGTGTTTCTTGTTCTTCTAACATTGAGTTGAGATTTTTGAGAAAAATTTCAGCACAATATTTCATTCAATTTGTTCGCGGGTTTCATTGATCAAAGAGTTGATAGCAAGGATCGATCTCGGTGTGGATACGCATAGAGTCTTCGCACTATCGAAGAATATTTGAAACGAGACTCTCTTCACCAGGTACGTCTTAGATCTGATCTTCTAACATGTAAATAAATTTTAAACACGAAAAGTTCTGTCTAGGATTGTTATTGTCTTCCGCTGCGTGTTACGAACATCTATATGCAATCCTTCAGTGGTATCAGAGCCATGGTTTATTGAGTCTAAAATTTATTTATGAAATATTTTAAGATTATATTTGAAGAGTTCAAACCATAAACATTTTTCATGTGCAATATTGTTTGAATACATATGTATTTATATTATTTTATTGTGAATAAAGTATGTATACATATAAGTTAACTATTGAGATAGTTCGTAACTTAAATTTGAAATTTTTGTATTAGATACAACCGGTATCTATAATAGATTATTGGATTCTACTGTTATTTTAGTTGTTATTAGTTCATGAGATGTTAATTAATAATAATATTCTTGCATGGATTTTTTTTTTTTGTGATATATGTGATATATAAGATAAACATGTTAGAAGATGTTGAATTTAGTCTTTATTGTCACGTGCTTGTTCATTACGTAATTTTGAATTATTTATTACATGTGATATAAATTAATTTAGGACAAAGAATGTAGACAACTTGAACTAAATTCACATGCTATAAAGATTTGATCTTCAAATTATTAAAAGTTGTATTAGTAACAATTTCCTCTTACTAAAATTTGAATTCTTAATTAATAAATATAAGATATTTTATTATAGAGCTATCCATCAAAGTAAATAATTTTACTTATTTCTTGTTTACCAGGAGCGGCATGACTACCAGGAGACTTATAGTTCGAGAATATGTTAAAATTATTTATTGCATTAGATGCATGGATTGAAAGAATTATTCAATTTTTACTAGACGCCTGGACTACCTTGGGAGTATAAAATTTAATAAGTTCTTTGCTATCATGATGGTTGAACTCAACTATGCCAATAGGATCGACCTGACTACCAGGGGACTACTTGACATAGAGCTATTTAAGGAAATTGTATGGGGATATAATTGGTAAAAGTACCTACCTTTAAAATATATGTGAGAAACGACTTGACTTCCAAGGGGCTCATACATATTGTTAAAGAATTCCTTTACTCTACTAACAGAAATAAAGATTTCGTAAACTATAATGAGGGTAAATAGTTTAAAATAATTAGTGAAAATATCATTTAGATAAAAGTCCATGTCTTTATGATATATGCAAATATGTTCTTATATTATTGCTTTTCCTTTTCTATGTTTTAGATTTCTCAATATGTCTGTTATATCACCGCGTGAAATACTTGAGACAAACAAGTTGATATGACCAAACTTTGATGACTGGTATAGAAATTTAAGAATTGTTCTCATGCATGAAAAGCTCATTGATGTGACCGATAAGCCTGCAAAGATAATCCCACCAGAGAATGATGTTTAAAGCACCAAGGTTTATCAGAAACACTTGGAAGAATTCCTTGCTATTAAACGCATCATTCTCGCTTCAATGAGTTTTGAACTCCAGAGGAAACATCAAAATATGGATCCAATTGCAATCATTGAATATCTTAAGAAGATGGTTGATACACGGTTGGACATTGAAAACTCTCCAATTGGACCCCTTGTCAATCGTATGATTGTTCTTACCGAAGAACATGAGAAGTTGGGGTACAAGCTTGGTAAAGAGCTTTCTGAAGATTTGATCTTGCAGTCAGTATATGATGCTGAATGTTTTCACTGTAAGAAGAAAGGGCATTGGAACAGAAACTGCAAGGAGTATCTTGCAACTCTAAAGAACAAGAAACAAGGTGAGACATTAATGAAAAATATTTTCAAGGTTTCTTTAGCTACCACTAATTCTTCATTGTGGGTATTAGATACTGGCAGTGTTTATAACATCTGCAATATGTTGCAAGGGTTCAAGATAAGTAGGAGACTAAAAAAAGGAGAAGTTAATCTACAAGTTGGAAATGGTGCAAAAGTTGCGTCTGTAGCTGTAGGATCAATTTCTTTAATAATCCCTACGGGCAAAGTTCTTATGTTGGATGATTGTTATTACGTTCCTAAATTTATTTTGAACATAATTTCATCTTCTATGTTAGACAAACATGGTTTTCGCATTGATATAGGCAATGGTATTTGCTTNTTGGAGAGAAAAGAATTAACAAGTTGTACAAGGAAGGGTACCTTGACAAATATGATTTTGAATCATATCCAACTTGTGAATCTTGTCTCAAAGGAAAAATCACCAAATCTCCATTTACAGGAAGTGGAGAAAGAGCTTCTGAATTATTGGGACTAATTCATACAGATGTTTGTGGGCCCATGAAAATTCAAGCTAGAGGTGGATATTCTTATTTCATTACCTTCACTAATGATATGTCAAGATACAGATTTGTGTATCTTATGAAACATAAATCTGAATCTTTTGAAATGTTCAAAAGGTTCCGTAGTGAAGTTGAGAAACAGACTGGTAAAAGTATCAAAGTACTAAGGTCCGATAGAGGTGGAGAATATCTTAGTGAATATTTTACTAGATATCTCAAAGAGAATGGGATTCTCTCCCAGTGGACACCTCTAGGAACACCACAACATAATGGTGTGTCTGAAAGGAGAAATCGAACCTTATTAGATATGGTGAGGTCTATGATGGGGTTCACTGATCTTCCAATAAATTTATGGGGATATGCTTTGGAAGCAACAACATACTGACTTAATAAAGTTCCCACTAAGTCGGTCTCTACAACACCATATGAGATATGGAAAGGACGTAAGCCTAACCTTAAACACATTAAAGTTTGGGGTTGTCCAGCTTATGTTAAGAGACTACAGTCTGATAAACTTGACTCAAGATCTGATAAGTGTAGGTTCAGTGGGTATCCAAGGAAACAATGAAATATTATTTCTATCACCCTTCTAACCATAAAGTGTTTGTGGCCGGAGGAGCAACCTTTCTAGAAAGGGAATTTTTTTTAGAAGGAAATTATAATGGTGAAATAGAACTTGATGGAGTTCAAGAAACTAATGAATCAACACAAATTCAAGATCATGAGACACAAGTTGTAGAACCTTTATTGGATGTTTTGAAGTTGACAAAAAAGTTGACATCTTCAGCGGTTGAAGTTCAAGAACTAAATGTAGTTCAAGAACAGGTTAATGAACCAGTTCCAAACCAAATTAAACAATAACCAAATCCAACACAAGGTGAACAAGTTGTACAAACACCTCTTGAAGGTCTACACAAGAATGTCATGTATCAACTAGATTGAATCTAATGGTATAAGATGATGTGTCAAATGAGGTTGATCATAATAATGATGGCCCTAAGACCTATGAAGAGGTAATACAAGGTTCTGACTATAAGAAATAGCAAAAAGCCATGAAATCCGAAATGAAATCCATAAAGGAAAATAAAGTATGGACTTTAGTTTAACCTTCAAAGGATATAAAACCTATAGTGGAATATTCACTTTAACAAGACAATTGAAGAGTTCAATTTTGTTAGATGTGAAAAAGAACCTTGTGTGTACAAAAAGGTTAGTGGGAGCACAATTATATTCTTAGTGTTGTATTTTGATGATATATTGCTCATAGGAATGACATACTGGCATTGCAAAGTACCAAGATTTGGCTATCTGAACAGTTCTCCATGAAAGACTTGGGAGAAGCAGCTTATATATTAGGAATAAAGATCTATAGAGATAGATCTAGGAAGCTGCTTAGACTTTCCCAGTCTTTGTACATTGATACCATCTTAAAGAGGTATAACATGGATAATTCCAAAAGAGGCTATCTACCAAATGACACTAGAATTACTCTCGGTAGGGAGGATTGTCCTAAAACACCTAAAGAGAGAGAACACCTGAGTATNTGGAGTGACTAGCCGATATTAGGCAAATCCTGGTGAGGAACATTGGAAGGTGGTGAAGACCATTCTTAAGTACTTAAGAAGGACTAAAGACCAATTCCTCATCTATGGAGATTCTGAGTTGAAACTTGAAGGTTATACTGATGCAAGTTTCTCTTCAGATAGAGATAATAGCAAATCTATTTCTGGTTATGTATTCACCTTAAATGGTGGTGCGGTGAGTTGGAAAAGTTCCAAACAAGCTACAGTAGTTGATTCAGTGACTGAAGCAGAATATATAGCAGCTAGTGAAGATTCTAAGAAAGTTGTATGGATGGAAAATTTCTTAACTGAACTTGGTGTGGTTCCGTCAATAGAAGGTATAGTTCTATTGTTGTGTGACAATATTGGAGCTATTACTCAAGCAAAGGAACCAAGATCACATTGGACATCCAAACACGCTCTGCGAAGGTATTACTTGATAAGAGAAATCATTAAACGTGAAGACGTTAAGATTCAAAAGGTAAATGGAAAAGAAAATGCTTCAGAACCATTCACTAAAGCTTTTAGTGCAAAAGAGTTTGACAAGCACTAGTGGAAATTGGGAATAAAGTACAAGAGCTATTGGTTCTAGTGCAAGTGGGAGATTGTTAGGGATATAGTAGATATGCTCTATATCCAATATCATATTTGATGATTTGAATATATTTTTATGAACGTCATTGATATAAAAATATGTGGAATTTGATATTCTTTTATCATAGTTATTATTAATTGTTTGATTAACTTGATAAGGTCCTTGATTAAATTTTGAGACTTGTCATCGTGATGGAGATCATGATAATGAGAGTAAAGTTTCTTATAATTTATTCTAAATTTTGTTCTTGATCGTAGGATTATTGATTTGGACATTAGTAATCCGGTTAGATCAATATCTATGTGATCGTCCTTATATGATAAAGATTAGTTGATCTCATTAACTAAATCACATAGATAGAAGATGCATATAGAGATATGATCATTGAACCGACTCATCGGATAATTTCTAATGGTTAGAATTACCATAAACTGTCAATAGGATATTCTCTTGAAGAATGTGATGTAAGAATTTCCTATGACCTGAGATCATCATAGTAATTGACAAGTTATTTATTGTGCTTTGATACCAGACACCTATGGACCTAGGGCGATAGTTGAAAGGATATTGGGTACGATTAAATATGTGTAGAATTAGTGATTGATCAAGATGAACTGTCAACTCTTGGTAATGAGTTAAGCTCCATGTTGTCATGAATTATAAACGACCAAACTAAGACCTTGGCCAGGGCAATTGAATGAAAGAAGAAATGAGTTTCTTAGGTCATTCAATGGTCGATTATGTTAGACATGAACACATAGTTGATCTCCTATTAGGATTTGACAGTTAAATCATATCCTAGGGCGATCTAGAGCTATAAGGACAGAAGGAATTACTGCATTATTCTTCTACTGGTTCTTGAGAGTAAATTGCTACTTCATGCTATCCGGTCATTAAGGAGTATTTCCAGACGCCACCCTTGATTAGTATATTGATGTGATCAATTTACTACCGGCTTAGTATTGAACCTATGTGGTCGCACAATAACGAGTGTTTTGATCTTTGCTAAATGATTAATTATTTTATTGTTTGATAATTAAATTAGAGAATTTAATTATTCAAATGAATTAAAATATTAGTCCAAGTGAAATATTATTATATTCATTGCTAGCACATAAGATATAGTTAATATTGTGAATAAATTGAAGTTTTCTATTTGGAATAGAAAATTAAATTACATCTCTTGTTGAAATATATATATGATATATATAATTAATATTTACATATAAGATATGTGTATAAAATATTAATAAAGATTTGTTTTATCCAAGTTGGAGTTGGACATTGAAAGTCCATGAAGGACACGCACGTATGTACCCATTTAGATTGGGATTTGTAATTTTCCATAAATTTAATTATGGAATGGACTTGGAAAAACGTAAACTACTGTTTCTAACTTTTCCATAACCTAATGGGAAAATGTTGGTGATTAACAACATATATATACATTCATATCAACCAAAATAGGGTGACATATACAATTCCTTTAAGGAGCCGTAGAAATCAGTAGAACCAATTCTTAAGAAGAAAACCACTTTGTGAACGTGAGAGTGCAATACAAGCCAAGAGAGAAAATACAATTACAAGAAAAGTGTTTCTTGTTCTTCTAACGTTGAGTTGAGATTTTTGAGAAAAAATTCAGCACAATATTTCGTTCAATTTGTTCGCGGGTTTCATTGATTAAAGAGTTGATAGCAAGGATCGGTCTCGGTGTGGATACGCATAGAGTCTTCGCACTATCAAAGAATTTTTGAAACGAGACTCTCTTCACCAGGTACGTCTTAAATCTGATCTTATGACATGTAAATAAATTTTAAACACGAAAAGTTCTGCCTAGGATTGTTATTGTCTTCCGCTGCGTGTTACGAACATCTATATGCAATCCTTCAGAAATCGTTGGACAAAGCTTCCAAATAGCAAGAATCCAGGGCTGCAGTATTCTGATATATGTTATAAAACCTTGGACGATTTTGCTTTTGGGTGGGCAAAAACAATACAACTCTGAAAGTAAGTAACTAGCTGAAATTCGTCCTCCTTAAGTAGAGTTATTTTTGGCCGAAAATTGTCTTCCAAAAACGTGTCGGATTCTACTTGCACAAGTAGAATCCTACTCTAACTCTAACGGATGACTTTTCTCCCAAGTCACTTTTTACCCAAGTCTTGTCCAGGTTTTTACTAGGTATAGCAGGGACCACAGAAATAATAAGAGGCTACCAATTATAGCATTAATTCAAAATTAGCATGAATTAATTCTTATTATAATTAATTGCAATTTATTCCACTAAAAAACTGCAATTGAACTCCTCAGTATGAATTTCAAAAATTCAGTAACACTTATTTTAACTCCCCATATTAAGATCTCAAAAACCAGTTAATCAAATTAAATCACTAAAAATTTAATTTAATCAACTAATTAAATCCTTTACAATTCCGCTTAAACTATTTCATGTGACGGATACAAAATCCACCGGCCGGGTTTTCACATGAAAACTTATAAGCTTATATAAAGGGGTATCATCAAACTCAAAACCGAGTCAAGGATTCTATCAACTAATTATTATTCACAAATATTATTCGTTATTGTCCAATCTATTAGGCATACACTAACTCGGAATAGAGTCGTACCTTTTGATAAATCAAAACAATAAACAAATTACATTGATCATAATAATTATATCAAGATTAGGAGTATAAGCTCATTTAATGAATTAGAGAAAATATTTTATATATTCAGTACAAAAACATCTTCTCTCTACTTTGTCCGTTCAATATACACTGAGTATACTAGCAGTAGAAGTCGGAGTAAAACCACTCCCATAATCAAGAAAAATTATACTATAATCTTGTACTACAATCATCAGATATTTTGTCCAATAATATCTTTGATTGTGAACAAAATTTATTAATTATGAGAACCAACAATTTAATCTTCCGTGCATGAGGTAAGACTCCATACATTAAATTGTCTACTACATAACTAAAAGGACACACATGTAACAAATGATCTATTTAAAATAGTATTTTATTGAATTGAATAAATTAACTATATAATTGTTCCATAAAGAATAAAACAAAATACTATGTCTAAACCGCATGGTTAATAGTATATCCCAACACTTATGCACATGTATTATATTAAATCTGTTATAAATAGAATTCTATTTATGGTGAATGTCTATATTCTAGAGAGATTCTAGGGTTGTTACTTGGTGGCTAAGTCCCTCTTTCCCTATAAATATAGAGGTCCTCTTCCATTGTAATTCATCCCAAAAATTCAATAAGAATTTCCTCTCTCTCTTTCTCTGCAATATTGTTCTTGTTCTTTATTGGTTTATAACACGTTATCAACACGAGACTCTAATCAATTAAGTAGAAACTTTGGGATTGAGCATAATAATTGTCAATTCTCCATGAATTTTCTTCATGATTAAATTCTGGATTTAAGGTAAGTATTTTACTTTATTTTTCTCTTTTAAATTCTTGAAATTCTATAATTTGATTTTAAATGCAAGAAAAGACAATAAACTTTGATTATAACTCCTATAGAGTTTGCAAGAAATTATAACCACCCGAAGTGATAAAATTTCTATGCCTTGCCATAATCAAATCATGTATGATTATGGGCAAAGATATAGAAACCCGTCCCATTAAATTTGCTTCATTCTCATTCCCTTTAAGAGAATGTGATAGCAATATATGATAAGTCTGAAAGAAGAAAAAATTATTACCGTGAAGATATCAATGGATGTGGACGTGGCGATAGACGAAATTATAATCGTCATCATTGTGATAACTGGAATAATAAGAATTCTCAAAATAATCTTTCACTATTTGAAAGTTATATTTGTCATCAATTTGACATGAAATTTGTAAAGCACATACAGATGATTATGGTCCATTCATGATATGAATGTGACCACATCTGATTTATGAATACATATTCATTGTTGGAAGAATATGTAAGTGTTAGTGATAGTGAATATACTNTATTGATGAATATGTGGTAGTACAAAATTAATTGAGAGCTCTGGAAGAGCCAATTATTACTATTTTGGAGGAATACAATTGATTATCATGTCAATTTATTGTGTTGTGGTAAGTCTCAAAGAAACTTATTGAGTTTCTAAAGTATTCGTGAAAGTGATTGAATATATTGAGACTGTAAATAAAGAAAAAATTTAATATCTTCTATTACTACAACTTGTAGCGGAGTAATATGTATATTAAAGTTACCCGCTTTATTCTTCAGTTTGTATTACACAAATAAAAGAATATCACAATAAGGTGAATGTTTATCGATATATAAACCCATATCATAATAAACTTGGAGTTTATTGATAATTACACACGTCATGGTATAAACTTAAAGTTTATCAATATTGATAATTTATCCAGTTGGCATAATTGGTTTAGCCATATCAATTTAAGTATGATGTGCAAAAATAAAAGAGAATTCACATGGGTAAATATTAAAGAACTAGAAAGTTCTCTCTTATGTTACTTGTTCTCATTAATTAATAGACCAACTAAAATTGGGGTTGAGCCCCATGAATGCTGGAAATATCAAAGGTGAATATGGGCTCATTCACTGCCATGTATACCACATA
>ML418530.1:128380-142695 GCA_005239525.1 Nicotiana knightiana | reverse complement strand
CGTAACTTGTCCAAGATAAATCCATAAACGTCCTAATCGATCTTAAAACTAAAACGCTCTTTCCAAAAAATAGAAAACGTGAACATTGCCTCAAATAGACACTATAAAATCGTCATGACCATAGTCTTGACCACGTAATCCACACTCGGGTGTGACAACTCGTGTCCTCGTCTTCAACTTCAAACTATAATAAAAATCACATGTTGAAATTATGGGTGCATTTCATGTGGCGTGGTTATAATGTGTCCAAAAACAAATAAGTACATGCCATCGTGACTTATTTCAAGACAAATCCATAAGTCTTAAAAGCGGTTAAAAGTGAAAAGGGTTAAAAATGCATAGTAGGTTTAAAACATGTAAATAATTATATAATTAGGCCAAATATTAATACTTAAGCGACCGTGCTAGAACCACGTAATTCGGGAGTTCCTAACACCTTCTCCCGGGTTAATAGAATTCCTTACCCGGATTGCTGGTTCGCAGACATTTTTAAATAGAGTCTAAAATTCCTCGGTTTGGGATTTCAATAAACGGTGTCCCGGAGCATCGTCAAAAATTCGGGTGGCGAATCTGAAAACCAAAATAAATCCCACATCCGAATAATGTCACTTTAATTAGAAAAACTCTCTTATTACCCTTCATTAATCTCAAGGGGTGAAAAAAGGAGGTGTGACAGCTCTGGCGACTCTGCTGGGGACCGAACCCAGAATCTCTGGTTCAGGGTTCAAGTATTCGAGCTTATATAACTGTTATGTTTTTGCTTTTATTGTCTGATTTTATGTGTTTAAACCTGACGTGCTAATTGCCATCTTTACCGCTTTGATATTTATCTGAATTGGATATAAACTGTGATGAAATCCCTCTTCTCTCTGAGTCTTCTAAATCATTTGGGAAGTGTGCACTTCGTGTGACATCTTTTCTATTAGAGTCATNGTATTCCCGGTACGCTGCCCCTCCTCCCCCCTCCGGCTCGAGCTGTCCGCTCGGGTAAGCCTGGTCTAGAACAAAACCCTAGGATTTAAACTTAGTATAACATAGCCTCATGCCGGATCCCTAGTAGGAACGATTATTTGCGTCACGTGCATTTGACTTAGGGGACTAAACACAGGGGTTGGGTCCGTCTAGGACAAGTGTCCCCAAAAACAAAAGACTACCCTGATGCATCTTACCAGCTACATATGCATTTATTTGTTTCAGCTTGCGTATTGACCGGCTAAACTAAAAAAAAACGAACAGAAAAACCAAGAGTAAGGTAGAATAGAAAATTCACCTTTGAAAATTCTCGTATTCATCCCGAAACTCTGCCAAAATTTTTGAAAATAATATTCCAAAACAAAATGAGTGGATATATATTTTAATCAATCAAGACTTACCCGAACTACGCATTGTTTGATTCTCAAGTGTGGGATACGTAGGCAACCCTCATCGGGTCCAACTCTACTTTTCAAAATAAAAGGATATAGTCCTAAATAAAATTAGGTGACGCCATTACTGCCTGATTTCCCAAAATGGAGCACTAGAAGGCCGTTTTTGCAAAAGTGGCCGCCTGTGGTTTGTCTTTAAATTTCGACCCAATTTGCAAACACAGCCTTAAAACTTCCTACTCGAAGTATTGAAGGGCCGTATTCGCAAAGGTGGCCCATTTTTCTTTATTACAAAACCCTTTGCAAAAAAAAAAACATATAACACTTTTCAAAATTTTTGTGGTCTTAACCAAAAAACGAATGTTCAAGATGAATACAGCTGAAAACATTCCCTTCAGGGCAGTCGAGGAAATCCCATTGGGAATCCATATGTGGTGGAGCGACTTGGGGGAAGCTAGTAGAAATTCTGTTATGAAAGCTTTAGGGGGACTTACTGGCCTTTTAAAAATCAAGCCGAGGTTGGACATCGTTGAGGCTCTAGTACCGTTTTGGGATCCCGCCCACAATGTGTTCCACTTTTCAGACTTTGAATTGACGCCCACGCTAGAGGAAATAGCAGGATATGTTGGTCTCAATGACAATCTTAGAAGCCGGTACCCAGTGGCACCGAGGGCGGTGACTCCACATAAGTTCTTGGATCTGTTAAGCATTAGTCGGGACGTCCAAGACCCACACCTGTCTGACGGATTCTGCACTTTCTACTTTCTTTACAAACGTTATGGAGATCCCCGAGGTTATGAGGCTAACAACACTGGTCTAACTCACGAAGATCAGGCTAAATGGGAAGCCCACCGGGGGCTGGCTTTTGTGGTAGCATTCTTGGGTACCTTGATTTGCCCCAGAAGTGACGGATGCATAGATATCGGGCTTGTGGGAATAGTAGATTTCATGATGAAAAAGTCCAATGGAACACTTATACCAATGGTCTTAGCCGAGATTTATCGCGCTCCAACTATTTGCCAATCTAGAAGAAAGTTCTTTGAGGGGTGCAACATGCTTCTGCAAATCTGGCTGATCGAGCACCTTTGTCACCCCCCAAGATACATGAATTACGGCTTAACCGGTTTGAATTGCATCGAGGAACATGGTACTCGGGTAAAGGGCCACAAATTTCCTGAGGGCACGGAAGCTTGGCACTCATACTTAAGTTCACTGACTGTCGACCAAATCGAGTGGACGTTCGAGTGGCTCCCTATCAACGAGGTTATCAACATGTCTGTTGAGGGTTGCTATCTCCTGTTAATGGGCCTGCGAAGCATTCAGCCATATGCCCCACACTGGTTTTTATGCCAGTTGGGGAGACAACAGGGTGTTCCCCATGACGAGGACTTAAGCCAACAAGCCATTGAGTTATGCCCAAGAGCTGCATTTCCTGAAGGCAGGGTCCATCAAATCTGGAACGAGTGCAGGTTTTTAGAACCTCAAACTCGGGTGAGAGATTTATCTAAAGGGGAAGTGGAGCCTGCCTACACTTCTTGGTATGGAATAAGAGGCATGGAGCATCAAGAGAAAGAACGACCCGCAAAGAGACCCCACGTGCAACAGTTCACCGAGCAAACACAAGAGCATTGGGCTTGGTTAGAAAAGGAAAACAGCTACCGAGCCACCGTAAGCAAGTTGGAAGCCCAGGTCAGGGAAATTAAGTTTGAAAACATTCTACATACTGCCACAATTGAAGGGGAGAAAAATAGATTAGCCCAAGAAAATGAAGTTCTCCGGTCCCAGATACAGGAATTAAAAATAGCTGCTGAGAACCCTGAGAGAAGCAAAACTGATGAAAGGCTTTTCAACAGCCTGAGGCATAAAGTGTGTAGCTATGGGAACAATCTTGACAAAGCTGAAGAAGAGCTGGTCGTAGTTCGGGCAAGATTAACCAGAAATATAGAGGAAAGTATAGAGTTTGTCCAAAGACTAAAAAAGAAATATGACCAGGAAGTCATAGGCTTAAAGGAAAAGTTGGTCGTCCTCGAGAACGAAATGGCCAAACAGGAAAAAAGATTTAAGACAGAGAGGGAACAATGTTATGCCATGATGACTCAGTTGGAAAAAGAGTTACAACAATGGCAAGATCAGAGTCACAAAGATGCCCAGACTTTAGAGGCGAGATCCGAGCAAATCGGGTGCCTACTTCAAGGAAAAGGTGTCATCAGGCGAAGGGTCCAAGAGATAGCTGACTACATTATCACCAAATGCCAGGAATGCGAAGATATGACTCGGACCACCTTCTTCTCAACAGTTATGATCTTCGTCCACAAGATAATGGACGACCTTTACCGTCTCCAGCAAGACATAGCACGCAGGCCCGTGACAAGACCGAATGATGCCCCGCCGGCCCCTGGAGCAACAGAAGCACTCATGTATTTTTGATGTGTTTCGAGTCTGTATTTCATTTTTCTAGTTATGGTCATGTCTGAGTCCACAGCAGTTTATGTATTTTTAGAAAATATGTGTCGAGTCTGTTTTGTAAACTTTGAAATTCCAAAAGTGGGCTACAAGTTTTATGTAATCAGAAGTGATTTATTTAATGAATAAAAATTTTAGAATGAAGCTTTTAGGAAAAAAATATGTATTTCTGTCCTTTGGTTTTGTCGCATGAACTACGTGATGATCTGATTCACGCGGCGCCGTGATACGTAGGCAATCCACATAGGATTCGATCATAACCATAAGAAAGGAAACCAAGCGAGGAATAAAAGAGCGGAAATAATAACAAAGGAATGAAAGGTCCAAAACCCAGAAATAAAGTCGGGATGAAGTACACAATTGTTGCAAAAACATATAGAAAAGCGTTTAAATTGCGCAGGTGCATTGCATACCCCAAACGTGCGATTGCCTATGTGACAAATGCTTCAACCTAACATTTTGTTGGTTCAATCTAAAAGGTATTTTTAGGTGGGTTGGTTTTGCGGTAACATGGCTTCCCATCCTTACTTCACTAGATCAAAACGGAGCATAGAAATGACGTCTGAAAGTCACTTGCCAATCGTCAACTCTTCCGTGGAAGACCTAAATCCATCCATCCCAACATCTGAGTCAGCAGCAGTTGAAGAGAACAGGACTCTGCGTTGCCGCATGCTGGAAATGTGGGACGCATGGTCCAATGGTAGGGAACCACCCAATACCATCCCGAGTTTCCCAGAGATAATTCCCAGGGCAGGTGGGACATCCAACATCCCTATAAGTTACCCAGCCACGTCGTTTGGATATCCAACTATGTCGGCTCACTTTGCCGAAAGGCCTTCTGTGGTTCGCCCCCAGGCCCTGTTTTCTGGTGTGTCTTCCAACATCTTCACCGCACCACCAATCTCCGCCACGGCTCCACCAACTATCTCTGGGCCAAGTTTCGAGCCGCTAGCATTCACATTCCAAACACCATCCATCCATCAGGATACCACTCATGTCACTCCCAATGCATACCCCCCAATAACCTCAGCCTGAGGTCACTTTGGGACAAGATAAGAAAAGCCTCGAGCACGAAGAAATAACTCGGAAAATGAAGAGTATGGAACAGAGCCTCAAGAATATACAGGGGCTGAGCGGGCAGAAAAGTGTCTCCTATGTAGATTTTTGCATGTTCCCGCACGTCCACTTGCCTCTTGGGTTTAAAACCCCCAAGTTCAAAAAATATGACGGACATGGGGACCCCATAGCCCATCTAAAAAGGTACTGCAACCAGCTCAAGGGAGGAGGTGGGAAAGAGCAACTTCTAATGGTATATTTTGGAGAAAGCTTGACGGGAATTGCATTAGAATAGTACATAGACCAGGATATATCCCGCTGGCACATATGGGATCACCTGGCACGAGACTTTGTGCGGCTATTCCAATACAATGTGGACATCGCTCCCGATAGGAACTCATTATCCAATCTCAAAAAGAAACCCTTAGAGAGTTTCAGAGAGTACGCCGTCAAATGGCGCGAGCAGGCCTCCAGGGTCAAACCTCTGATGGATGAGGTTGACATGGTCAGTGTTTTTCTACAAGCACAAGAAGCTGACTACTTCCAAAACATGATGTCCGCCATGGGCAAACCATTTGCGGAAGCAATCAAAATTTGAGAAATGGTGGAAAATGGTTTAAAACTGGTCGTATCCTAAGCCAATCTCTCATAAGAGCAACCTCTCAAACCATCCAAAGCGGATCCGGGAGTGCAGCCAACAGGAAAAAGAAAGAAGAAGGGACCATGATGGTTTCCTATGTCAGGAAGCCTCGACAATACCCGCATTCATTTCCTAAAGCTTCCCAACATTACTATCCTCACCAAGACGCAGCTTATGCTACGCCCCTTTTTCTCTATACGGTAACGAATGCTCAGCCACATCCCAGGCCACAGCAACAATACAAT
Source organism: Nicotiana knightiana (assembly GCA_005239525.1). Lineage (NCBI taxonomy): Eukaryota > Viridiplantae > Streptophyta > Magnoliopsida > Solanales > Solanaceae > Nicotiana > Nicotiana knightiana. The sequence goes on along the minus strand of ML418530.1, from coordinate 136,927 downwards.
CAGGTTAGGGCTCCACCTCCGAGAAACAACCATCCTCCCCCAGCTCCATATAATCCACTCCCTCCCCAAAACTACCCGTACAACACCTACCCCCGTGAACCACCAAGGAAACCCGACTTCACTCCTATCGGGGAGCCGTATTCAAGACTTTTCCCAAAATTAGTCCAAATGTGGCTCCTACAACCCGTACCGCCGACAAGGAAAAATCCAGCATCAACATCATATAAGTTAGGAACCAATTGTGCCTACCATTCCGGAGTAGGAGGGCATGACACGGAGGAGTGTTGGACCCTCAAAAGGGTCGTGGAAAGCCTTATAGAACAAAATAAAGTGGTGTTAAGGGACGAAGAAGCTCCCAATGTGACGAACCACTGCCCACTCACAATCACGGGCCCGTCATCGGCATGATTTGCGAGGACCAGGATTTTGATCCAGCTCTAAAGTCCATCATCGCCATCGCAGATGTGGAAAGAAAGCCCAACGCGGCACCCAAACCAATCAAAGAAATGAATAAGAGTAACCCCGTGCCCCAGAAGGCTGAGGCCAAGACAAATAGGGGACCCTCTGAAGATGTTGTTCTTTACGTCCCCAAGGCACCCAGGAAGGAGCAAAGTGTGTTGAGCCCTCCCAGGAGGCTACAATTCAACAAAGCAATGATGAGCAGCCCAAAAATGTACATGCCAAAGGGGACGTATGTGGCGCGGTGGAAAATAATTTCACCAAGGCTGAATGAGCCTGTGGTTATTAGCCGCGCGTCACAGTCTCTCATGGAGAATACTACTATCATCCCCTGGAATTACAACAAAACAGTGGTGACATACAAAGGAAAAGAAATTACTGGGGAAACAGGTGATATAAACTCATCAGAGAAATACCTCAACTTGGAAAAACTGAACAAAAGCAAGTAGAAACGCTTTCCGCCTAAAAATCTGATCAGTGCCGGAGAGGCAGAAGAATTCCTCAAAAATATGAAAACCGCTGAATACGACACAATTGAGCAGCTCAGAAAGTCCCCCACTCAGGTCTCACTTCTATCCTTGCTGATGAATTCAAACGAGCATCAGAAAATCCTGATAAAAACACTTAACGAAGTATATGTTCCGACCGAGACCATGGTTGAGCAAATGGAAAGAATGGCAGAACGATTTTTTTCAACCGGATCTCATTTAGCACGAATGACTTGCCCCCGGAAGGGGCTTCCCACAACAAATCTCTCCACCTAACTGTTAAATGTGAAGGTTACTATGTGAAAAGAGTTATGATGGACGGTGGATCTGGGGTTGATATTTGCCCTCTCTCAACCTTAGAAAGAATGGAGATCGGGACTGAGAGAATTGGGCCCAACAATGTGTGCGTCCGCGCATTCGATGGTATCAAGAGAGACACGATCGGGGAGATTGATTTGGTCTTGACAATCGGCCCTGTCGATTTTGAAGTAACATTCCTGGTCATGGATATGGATACTTCCTACATTTATCTCCTGGGAAGGCCTTGGATCCATGCAGCAGGGGCAGTGCCATCTACTCTCCACCAGATGGTTAAGTTTGAATATGAAGACCAGGAAATTGTGGTCCATGGGGAAGACGAGCAATCTATTTACAGGGACCCATCAGTCCCATGCCTGGAAGCAAGAGAGGGCAGCGAGCACATAGTCTACCAGGCTTTCGAGATTGTGGTTGCGGACCATCATGAACAAGGAACTCTGTTCCCTCAACCCTTCCTATCAAACACATCAATTATGGTCGCCAATAACATGATTAACATGGATATACACCTGGAAAAGGGCTCATCTTTTCCTTGCAAGGCATTAAAGAGCCCATCACTTTTCCTGCCAATAAAAAGTTCTTTGGTATAGGGTTTCAAGTTACTCCCGACGATGAACGATAGGCTGACCAACGTAAGAAAAATAGGTGGGTATTTCCTAAGCCGATCCCACACATCACCGCATCATTTGTCAAGCAAAAATACGTGGAGGAAGAGGAAGAGGTTTTCACGGCCGAAGAAATCGAAGAAATATGCGGAGCCATGAGACAGATGTTGTATGAGGCCCATATAGTCCAACCAGGAGAAGGCTCCAGCACTGCTGAAGTGCAGTATATGCGGCCTGACGCCAATTTGCAAAAATGGAAGGTTACTCCATTCCCCATCAGGAGGGAGTCCCGGTAGTCCAGCTTTTGCCATCCTTTCTGCACTATGAGTTATTTCAGGGTGTAACTCAAGTGTTTTTAAATTCTTGCCTTTAATTCCGATGTAAACCCTCCTATGTTCAAATTAAAAGAAATGAAATCAAAATTTCATAGTCTATTATTCTTTCTAATTTTTGTCTACTTTTCTTATTTTTTTCAGTCCTAATAATGCGGCTTTAAAAAACATGACATGCCTGCGGACTTCATGCTCTGATCTTAATATGTCGTCTAACCTCAAAATAATGAATCAAGAACTAGAATATGATGAAGAAGAAGCTTTTAGGGAAATAAATCGAGAATTGGAACAGTTCGAGAATAAGCCTAAGCCAAACTTAAACGAAACAGAACCCGTTAACTTGGGCAATGAAGAGGAGATTCGAGAGACCATGATAAGCGTCCACACGGATGAAAAGACTAGGGACGCCTTGATTCAACTCCTATTTGAATTCAAAGATGTGTTTGCTTGGTCCTACGACGACATGCCCAGACTAAGTATGGATTTGGTAGTACACAAATTACCAACCTAACCCGGTCATCCACCTGTCCAACAAAAGCAGAGGAAATTTAAAACGGACATGAGTGACAAGATCAAAGAAGAGGTCGCTAAACAACTAAAGGCTGGAGTAATCCGAGTGGTCCAATACACCACCTGGATGGCCAATGTGGTTCTGGTGCCTAAAAAGTACGGGAAGGTCTATGTATGTGTCGACTACCGAGATCTAAATAAAGCAAGTCCCAAAGATAATTTTCCATTACCAAACATACATATCCTAGTTGACAATTGTGCCAAACACGAGGTACAATCTTTTGTCGATTGCTATGTCGGGTATCACCAGGTGTTGATGGATGAAAAGGATGCAGAAAAGACAGCCTTCACTACTCCCTGGGAACATACTGTTACCGGGTCATGCCATTTAGTTTAAAGAACGCTGGAGCAACTTATATGAGGGCCATGGCCGCCATATTCCATGACATGATGCATCAAGAGATCGAGGTGTACGTGGATGATGTGATCATTAAATCCAGGACCCAAAGTGACCACATGCAACATTTGAGGAAATTCTTCGAATTCCTGCGCAAATATGATTTGAAATTAAACCCAGCCAAAGGAGCTTTCGGATTTCCATCCGAAAAGTTACTGGGATTTATAGTGAGTCGACGAGGCATTGAGTTGGACCCGACAAAGACAAAATCTATTCAGGATCTCCCACCCCCAAGAACCAAGAAGGAAGTCATGAGTCTGTTGTGTAGGCTGAATTACATCAGGAGGTTCATCGCTCAATTGACCTCCACATGCGAGCCTATATTCAAGCTGCTGAAAAAGGATGCAGCCATCAAATGGACGGACGAGTGCCAGGATGCTTTCGACAAGATCAAAGAATATCTGTCAAATCCTCCAGTGTTAGTCCCGCCAGAACCGGGGAGACCTCTGTTCCTATACCTGATGGTGTTAGAAAATTCCTTTGGGTGTGTTCTAGGGTAACACGATGAAACCGGGAAAAAAGAGCAGGCCATTTATTACTTAAGCAAGAAGTTCACAAGCTACGAGGCCAAGTATTCTCAGTTAGAAAGGACTTGTTGTGCTCTAACTTGGGTTGCTCAGAAGCTCCGACATTATTTATTGGCTTATACCACCTACCTCATCACGAGGCTGGATCCTTTGAAGTACATATTCCAAAAGCCAATGCCCACCGGGAGATTAGCGAAATGGCAAATCTTACTCACAGAATTCGATATTGTCTATGTCACTCGCACAAATATAAAAGCTCAAGCATTGGCCGATCATCTAGCTGAAAATCCGGTTGATGATGAATACCAAACCTTGAGCACTTACTTTCTGGATGAAGAAATCAACTCCGTTGAAATAATCTCGGAAGGCGCTGACACCTGGAAAATGTTCTTCGACGGAGCAGCCAATGCGAAAGGTATTGGGATAGGGGCGTTTTTGATTTCACCCACAGGACAACACTACCCTTCCACGGCCCGCCTCTGTTTCTTCTGCACAAATAATACTCCTGAATATGAATCTTGTATAATGGGCATGAACATGGCCATTGACATGGATGTAGAAGAGTTGTTGATCATGGGGTACTCTGATTTGATCATTAAGCAGGCTCAGGGATAATGGGAAACTCGGGATGATAAACTCCTTCCCTACAAAGAGCATGTGGAGAATCTTAGTAAGCGATTCAAAGTTGTCGAGTTCAGATATATTCCTCGGTGCCACAATGAGTTTGCTGATGCGCTAGCCACCCTAGCTGCCATGCTGCCTATCCAGGTAATGTTCGCATAGACCCATTGGAGATCCAAATCAAGGAAAGACATGGTTATTGCAACACGGTCGAAGTAGAACCCGATGTACAACCATGGTATCATGATATTAAAAGATTTTTGAAGACAAGGGAATATCCCCAGCAGGCCAACGGAGACCAAAAGAGAGCCATCCGAAGGCTCGGTAGCAGTTTCTTCCTAAGTGGGGAAGTACTGTATAAAAGGACTCCCGATCTATATCTGTTAAGATGTGTAGATGCCAAAGAAGCCAAAAGGATCATGGGCGACGTCCATTCAGGAGTATGCGGTCCCCACATGAATGGGTACGTGCTCGCGAAGAAAATCTTGTGGGCTGGATATTATTGGATGACCATGGAGAAAGATTGTTTCGATTTCGTCCGGAAGTGCCATAAGTGTCAAATACATGGCGACCTAATCCATGCACCACCATCAGAACTGCATCCTATGTCGGCACCCTGGCCATTTATTACCTGGGGAATGGATGTCATTGGGCCAATCGAGCCAAGGGCCTCAAACGGGCACAGATTCATTTTGGTTGCTATCGACTATTTCACAAAATGGGTCGAGGCCGTCACGTTCAAAGCTGTCACTAAGAAAGTGGTGGTGGATTTCGTACATGCTAATATCATCTGTCATTTTGGTATCCCAAAAACTATCATTACCGACAATGCCGCGAATCTAAACAGTAACTTGATGAGGGAGGTATGTGAACAGTTCCAGATAACACACCGCAACTCGACCCCTTACCGGCCCAAAGCCAATGGTGCCGTTGAAGCGGCAAACAAAAACATCAAGAAAATTCTCAGGAAAATGATTCAAACATCCAGGAAATGGATAAAAAGCTGCCTTTTGCATTGTTAGGATATCGCACGACCGTGCGCACATTGGTTGGAGCTACCCCTTACCTATTGTTTTATGGCACTGAAGCCGTAATACCCATAGAAGTCGAAATTCCTTCCCTCCGAATTATTGTCGAAGCAGAAATTGAGGACAATGAGTGGGTCAAGACCCGACTAGAGCAATTAACTTTGATTGATGAGGAAATAATGGCCGCGGTATGCCACGGACAATTATACCAGCAGAGAATTGCCCGCACTTACAACAAGAAAGTGCGACCTAGGAATGTCAAAGTAGGGCAACTCGTTTTAAGACGTATCCTCTCGCACCACGAAGAAGCGAAAGGAAAATTCGCCCCAAACTGGAAAAGTCCATACATCATAAGGAAATTGCTACCAAAAGGAGCGTTATACCTGAGGGACATCGAAGGAAATGACCTCGAAACGGCTGTCAATGCAGATTCCGTCAAAACGTACTATGTATGATCCTCCATATATTTTCAAATGTTCTTTGGTTGAGATGACGAAGGCTTTCATTCTCGCTACCCAAACACCATTAACCCTTTTGCAAACCCTTTTGATCCGGCTACTCTTCTTTGATTACCCTCTTTGGAACCTGAAAGTGTTATTGGAAAAGGAAAAAAAAAAGAAAAAAAAAGAAAAGAAAATCAAATTAAAAAAAAATAAAAAACAAAAATAAAAAAAAAAGTTCCCTGAACTACGTTCGACTTGATTCCGAAAGGATACATAGGCAGCCTCTCCTTGGGGTTCAGTCACGCCAAAATAAAAATCCACATTTCCCCAAGAGTTTAAGCTGGGGCAAGTGTTAAGATTCGGCAATGTGTCACCTGAAAGGTTCCAAGGTTGTAATTCAACACAAATGTTTTCACCAAAACCCTATTCAAGTCCTTCCGATCAATTGGAAAAGATGTCTAAAGTTGGAGGATACAATGTCGGATATGGTGCAAGAAAATGAGAGAAATAAAATGAGAGAGTCTTATCGGTGAAAACCCACCCGGGTACTGTGAGGCGACAGTAAGCAGAGAAATTAAAAATGAGAGAGTCTCATTGGTGAAAACCCACACGGGCACCGTGAAGCGATGGTAAGCAGAGAAATTAAAATGAGAGAGTCCTGTTGGTGAAAACTCTCAAAGAGAACTACAAGGTGATGGTGAGAAGAGAAATGAGAGAGGTTAGTTGGTGAAAACTCACAAAGGGCGCCACTAATCGAAAGGGATAATGGATCACTTATATGGACACAGTCCAGGGCAAGGTTTCTCGATCTCGAGGTGATAATTTTGATGAATTTCTGAGAGTCGGTCGATTTACACGGATCAGGCATCCAGTCCAAAAGGCATGTCATGCTCATTGAAGTCCGCATGCACTCCAGGTAAGTCCTTATTTCCTTTCCCCGAAAAGGACACCTCTTGTTTAAATTCGTTGTCCATTCTGTCGTTTATATTTCTGTTGAATCCCTTTCGGTCTAACTCTATGCCGAAACTAAAGCAAAGAAAGGATGGCAAGACTGATTTACAGGGCTCTAATTTGGCACGAGTCAATATGCAAAAGGCACCCAGCCTCATTATGGGCATCGAGTCGATCTCGACTGGCCGAAGCGACCGATACATCAAATTCAAAACCTTGAAAGGAAAAAATCAAATTGAAGTGCCTATAAAGGCGAATGAAGTTGAAAGGTTGAGCCCCGCGTGGCTAATCATCTTGGCAAGGTTTGAAAAGCTGAAATGTTCCAAATAACCTAAATTACAGTTGGAAGAAAAGTCAGAAATGAAAAGCCAATAAAGGCGAAATGAAGTTGGAAAGGTTAAGTCCCACACGACTAACCGTTGCAGCAGAATTTGAGGGGCCAAAACTCCTCCCCAGTACTCTGGAAATCCAAAAGAAAAAGCAAATGAAAAGCCTACAAAGACAAAATAAAATGTTGGGTCCCACGTGACCGATCGCCATAGTAAAATCTGGAAAGCCAAGGTCCTAGGGATTATAGATGAAACCTAATCCCCAGCAAGCAAGTGGTCAAGATCTTCATTAAAAGAACTGAGATCGAGCAGTTGAAAATCAAGGCCGCAAAACCAACCACCATTTCAAAATAACAAATTGTTCTTTGTTTGAAAATAGGAAACAGGTGCAAAAGCGACCATGAAAAAAGCAGGTGCAATCAAAAGGAATTGCGCAAGAGCCAGAAGGAGCTTTGCAGCATTGACTCCAAATAAAGGGAAGTTTCCTAAAAAAATAATTTCCCGCATGCCCAAAAAATTAAAAAAAAAAGGAAAAAAAAAGAAGAGAGAAGAATTGAAGTTTAAAATAACTCAAAGTAGTATGCGGTCTCCAATCCCCAATTACACCTTTCCCCGACGTAGGGTGAACACGCTCCCGTAGTCGATGCCAATCAAGGATATACAATCCCTGGTTGATGCTTTCTTTTTCAATCAAGGGTATACACTCCCTGGTTGATTTCTTTTCCCGACGCAGGGTGTACACGCTCCCTAGTCGATGCCAATCAAGGGTATACACTCTCTGGTTGATGTTTTCTTTTCCAATCAAGGGTATACACTCTATGGTTGATGTTTTCTTTTCCAATCAAGGGTATACACCCCATGGTTGACGCTTTCTTTTTCCAATCAAGTCTATGCACTCCCTGGTTGATGTTTTCTTTTCCAATCAAGGGTATACACTCGTTGGTTGAGTTCTTCTCCCGACTCAGGGTGTACACGCTCCCTAGTCGATGCCAATAAAGGGTATACACTCTCTGGTTGATGTTTTCTTTTCCAATCAAGGGTATACACTCCCTAGTTGATGCTTTCTTTTCCAATCAAGGGTATAAACTCCCTGGTTGATGCTTTCTTTTTCCAATCAAGGGTATACACTCCCTGGTTGATGCTTTCTTTTCCAATCAAGGGTATACACTCCCTTGTTGATTTGTTTTCCCGACGCAGGGTATACATTCCTATAGTTGATGCCAATCAAGGGTATACGCTCCCTGGTTGATGCTTTCTTTTCCAATCAAGGGTATACACTCCCTGGTTGATTTCTTTTCCCGACGCAGGGTATACACGCTCTCTCGTCGATGCCAACCAAGGGTATACACTCCCTGGTTGATGTTTTCTTTTCCAATCAAGGGTATACACTCCCTGGTTGATGCTTTCTTTTCCAATCAAGGGTATACACTCCCTGATTCATGCTTTCTTTTCCAATAAAGGGTATACACTCCTTGGTTG
>ML418530.1:118131-128302 GCA_005239525.1 Nicotiana knightiana | reverse complement strand
TTTTCCAATCAAGGGTATACACTCCCTGGTTGATACTTTCTTTTCCAATCAAGGGTATACACTCCCTGATTGATGCTTTCTTGTCCAATAGGTATACACTCCCTGGTTGATGCTTTCTTTTCCAATCAAGGGTATACACTCCATGGTTGATGTTTTCTTTTCCAATCAAGGGTATACACTCCCTGGTTGATGTTTTCTTTTCCAATCAAGGGTATACACTCCCTGGTTGATGCTTTCTTTTCGAATCAACAGTATACACTCCCTGGTTGATTTCTTTTCTAACATAGGGTTCACAATCCCTGGTTGATTTCATTTTGCAACATAGGGCTCCCAACCCCTAGTTGACCCCGCTTAGAGATATAAGTTCTCCACCCCTAGTCTGCAATAACTCCGGGTGCACCAGTCCCGGCTTTTCATTGCTTTCAATAATGAAGTGGCATAGAGTTTGTTACAATAACTCATGAAATTTTCCTTGTGAAAACTGGGGCAGAAAAATTTCGTTCGTTTGTTTTGATTTTTGTGCAGATTACGTTTCTAGGACATTGGAACTCGAGACGATCAAAAGAAGAAGTTTCGATCCAAAAAATAACAAAAACAAAAAGAGGAAAGAGAATATTGAATCCAAAAGTGCACAAATGGGAAAGATATAGATTGTTCAGGACAAGATTAAAGTCATCTGCCTGGTATATCCTGCTTTGATCCGAGGAACGATGAGACAAAACCAGTATCTGCGACTATCATGTATCAGGACCCAGGTCAGAGTCAGCAAAAATCAAAACTAAAGACCAAGTCCTAGATAGGAATCTTGTAATTTAGCAGCTGATAGGTCTTAGTTAGTCCTTCGTTTTGTACTTGGGTGTAATAAGGAGATCAGCAGCAGTAACAGCAGAAACTGTAGTGAAACCACAATTACTCGGTAGTCCCAGCTACCAAAACCTCAAGAACTAAAATGACATGATTCCTTTAAAGCCAAGGATATGTAGGCAACCTTTAAAGTAGGGTTCGGTCAAAATTTTCAAACACGCTTCACAATGGAACATATGAATAAGTAAAAGTCGTTTATTGCTGCTCACTTCGTCTTTGCCTGAAAACTCTTCATGTTTCCAAACAAAGAGGGGCAGCTGTGAGCATGTGATTTTTACTCGCCATATCGTCCTATAAAAATCTCAATAAATCAATTGATTTTATGAATCTTTGTTGATTTTTGGTGTTTAATTGTGAAAGATTTGTATTTTTTTTGCATGACTAATCTTTTAAAATTATTAAAAATTACATCACTATTATCAAGGAATTATAAAGTTACAATTAACTAAATAATAGACGAATGATGGTTATTTAACGTAATGTAGTTTTACTAACTAATTACAAAAAATTAATCATTTTTATTCGATATGTCATAGATTTTATTAGGAATATAAAATTAGTCATTTATTCTTTATAATCTGTAAATAAATGAAAAATAAGGTTTAAAATTAATTACTACATTTTTGGGATTAAATTAGATTTGAACTTAATTAGATGTAACGACCCGACCGATCGTTCGGTGAGATTTACCCCATTTCCCCTATTTCTGTATTTTTTATGTATCACTTTCTTGTTTTTGAAGTATTGGATAAGTTGGTTTGGGTCCGGAGTGGTTATAATGAGAGTTTAGGCATTTAGCCGTTTAAAGTAGCCTAATAGTTGAGAAAGTCAATAGAGAGTTTACTTATTGGTAAATGACCTCGGAATGCGGATTTTATGGCTCGAATAGCTTTGTTAGGTGATTTGCGACTTAAGAGAGTGTTCGGAATATTTTTTTGATGTCCGGTGTAGAATAAGGCTTGAATCGGCGAAGTTAGTTTTTGGCGATTTCCGGTCGGCAGTGGAAATTAGGCTATCGAGGTCGGAATGGAATTCCGGGAGTTGGAACAGGTCCGTAATGTCATTTTGGATATGTCTGCAAAGCTTCAGATTAATCAGAGTTGTTTTGGTTGGTTTCGGTGTAGTTGGCGAATTTTTGAAGTTTCAAAGTTCTTAGGCTTGAATTCGATGTGAATTTGGTGTTTTAGTGTTGTTTTTGGTGTTCCAAAGGCTCGACTAAGTTTGAATGATGTTATGGGATTGGTTGGCATGTTTGGTTGGGGCTCAGAGGGGCTCGGGATTGATTCGGATGGTTGACAAGAAGTTGGAATGGATTTTTGGAAACTTTCTGTTGTGCTGCTATTGGTGTTTTTGCACCTGCGAAAGTGGACTCGCAGGTGCGATCACGCAGATGCGGAAGGGTCAGTCGCAGGCGCGAGAAATTGCTGGGCCAAGAGAGCTCGCTTGGGCTGAAGGAGCCTCTCCAAAGTCTTTACACACCCCAGTGAGCGCACCAGTGCCGAGTGACGAGTGATGGGAGGACGAGTGACGAGTGATTGGGAGGTATGAGTGACTGTGAGGTGCTGAGGGCTTGTGAGGAAACGCCCGAGGGTCTGTTTATGAAACATGTTTTCACCCGAGGGGCTACTTATAATTTCATTGCATACCAAATCTTTGTTTTAAAGTTACTAAAAATGTGCATTGTTTTGAGAACTTTTATGATATCAATTTCAAAGGCATGATGATTTCGTATATTTATGTATACTATTGGAAAGTAAGGCTGTATATATATTTTGACATTGATTTTATGTGATTCCTTGCTACTTAGACTTGATTTATCTCCAGTACTACTGAGTTGGCGTACTCACATTACTCCCTGCACCTCTGTGTGCAGATTCAGGAGTAGAGCTCGAGCGCTAGCTTATATATTTATCGCAGCGGAGTCGGATCATGGGGGACATAAAGGTAGTTGCTCAGCGTTCGCAGCATCTTAGCTTTCCCTTCCTATTGTATTTGTCTTTGATTTGGAGTTTTGTATCTTAATACTTTATTTGGCTTATTTCATTAGATGCTCATGATACGTTGGCTCCGGGTTTTGGGGATGGTAGTTCTGTATATATAAAATGTGTCTATTATGTTAAGCAAACTCTCTGAATATTGTTATGAATTGCTTGAAACTTAAAATGGGATTTTAAAAAGAAATTGAGAACACGGGTTAGTCGGCTAGCCTAGTTCCACGATAGGCGCCATCACGAGCAGCGCAGGTTGGAGAGATTCACCAGACTTCAGCCTCCTACTTTCAGCGGTACACAGGGCGAGGATACCCAGGGATTTCATGATAGGTGCCAGAGGATACTGCACACCGTGGGTATTCTGGAGACCAGTGGGGTCTCGTTTGTTACCTTCCAGTTTGCGGGTGTTGCCTTTACTTGGTGGGAGTCTTTTGAGAGGCGTAGACCGGTTGGTTCAGCACCTCTTACCTGGCCGCAGTTCCGCGAGATCTTCTTGGAGAAGTATGTTCCTCAGTCCCACAGAGAGGAGCGGCGCAAGCAGTTTGAGCAGCTGCGCCAGGGAGAGCTATTAGTCACCCAGTATGAAATGAGATTTTCCGAGTTGGCCAGACATGCTTCTGAGATTATCCCTACTGATAGGGAGAGGGTGAGAAGGTTCGTTGATGGTCTTTCTTATCAGATTCGATTGTTCATGACCCGAGAGAGGATATCGGGTACTTCATTCGAGCAGGTTGTTGACATAGCTCGAGACATTGATTCTATTTGCCGCCAGGAGCGGGAGGAGAGCGAGGCTAAGAGGCCTCGTGGTTCGGGCAGTTCTAGTGGTGCTCCCTTCAAAGGACTGTTTCAGCAGGGTAGGGGCCGTTTATTTAGTCCACCTCAGTCAGGCTGCCCATATTATAGTGGTGCAACATTAGGGCAGGGTCCCCATAGTTTTCAGTCAGGACGTACTTCTTTTGGTGCCCTCCCAGCTCAGAGTGCAGCTCGAGCACCTACAGTTCAGGGTTCATGTATACAGGAGTTTTCCAGTGGTCGTGCAGGTGCTAGGGGTTTCTATCAGTCCCCGTCTCCAGCTCCGGGTTTTGAGTGTGGAGAGTTCGGGCACGGGTGGAGGCAGTGTCCCCGCCGTTCCGGTGGATCTTCTGAGCAGAGGGGTCAGCCCTCGACTTCAGCTCCAGTCACTTCACCGCTCGCCCGGTCAACCAGGGGTGGCGGTCAGTCAGCCAGAGGCCGCCCTAGAGGGGGAGGTTGAGCAAGGGGAGGTCAGGCTCGTATGTATGCATTTCCAGCCAGGCCAGATGCTATGTCCTCAGATACCGTGATTTCAGGTATTGTTTCAGTCTGTTGCCGTAATGCCTTGGCTTTATTTGACCCTGGTTCCACATATTCCTATGTCTCTTCCTATTTTGACGGTTTTCTAGATATGCCCCGTGAGTCTCTAGTCACCTCTGTTTATGTGTCGACTCCGGTGGGCAATACTGTTGTGGTGGACCATGTGTATCGGTCATGCACTATATCTATTGGGGGTTTGGAGACCCGATTGGACCTGCTGTTTCTCAGCATGGTTGATTTTGACGTGATATTGGGCATGGATTGGCTATCCCCGTGTCATGTTGTTCTTGATTGTCACGCTAACACCGTGACCTTAGCTATGCCGGGGTGTCCGAGGGTTGAGTGGAGAGGTTCTCCCGAGTATATGCCTAGCAGGGTAATTTCTTACCTGAAGGCTCAGCGCATGGTGGAGAAGGGGTGCTTATCTTTTTTGGCCTTTGTGAGGGATGTCAGCGGTGAGACTCCCGCTATTGATTCAGTTCCTGTGGTCCGTGATTTTCCTGATGTGTTTCCTGCACACCTGCCAGGCATGCCACCTGACAGGGATATTGATTTTGGTATTGATCTGGTGTCAGGCACTCAACCTATTTCTATTCCACCATATCGTATGGAACCAGCGGAGCTAAAGGAATTGAAGGAGCAGCTTCAGGAGCTCCTAGATAAGGGGTTCATTCGGCCTAGTGTGTCACCTTGGGGTGCACCGGTGTTGTTTGTTAAGAAGAAGGATGGGTCCATGCGTATATGTATTTATTATTGGCAGTTGAATAGGGTTACGGTGAAGAACCGGTATCCTTTGCCCCGTATTGATGATTTGTTCGACCAGCTTCCGGGAGCCAGAGTGTTTTCCAAGATTGATTTGAGATCTGGGTACCATCAGTTGAGGAATTGAGATTCTGATATTCCGAAGACTGCTTTCAGGATCAGGTATGGTCATTATGAGTTCTTGGTTATGTCAATTGGGTTGACCAATGCCCCAACGGCGTTCATGCAATTGATGAACAACGTGTTTCAGCCTTATCTTGATTCCTTCGTCATTGTGTTCATTGATGACATCCTGGTTTATTCTCGTAGCCATGAAGAGCATGCTTAGCATTTGAGAGTTGTGTTGTAGAGATTGAGGGAGGAGAAGCTTTATGCAAAATTCTCCAAGTGTGAGTTTTGGCTGGGATTGGTAGCTTTCTTGGGGCACGTGGTGTCTAGTGAGGGGATCCAGGTTGATCCGAAGAAGATAGAGGCGGTGCTGAGTTGGCCTAGACCGTCCTCAGCTACAGAGATTAGGAGTTTACTTGGTTTGGCAGGGTATTACCGTCGCTTTGTGGAGGGATTCTATTTGATTGCTTCGCCTTTGACCAGATTGACCCAGAAGGGTGACCTATTCAGATGGTCTGATGAGTGTGCGGAGAGCTTTCAGAAGCTCAAGTCAGTATTGACTACAGCTCCAGTATTAGTTTTGCCTGTTGGTTCGGGTTCTTACACAGTTTATTGTGATACTTCTAGAGTTGGCTTGGGAGCTGTATTGATGCAGGATGGTAGGGTGATTTCCTACACGTCCAGACAGTTGAGGTGCACAAGAAGAACTATCCAGTGAACGATCTAGAGTTGGCTGCCATTGTCCATGCCTTGAAGATTTGGCGGCATTATTAGTATGGAGTGCAGTGTGAGATTTTCACTGATCACCGCAGTTTGCAGTGTCTGTTGAGGCAGAAGGACTTGAATTTGCGTCAGAGGAGATGGTTAGAGCTCCTCAAATATTATGATCTCACTATCTTATATCATCCGGGGAAGGCCAATGTAGTGGCCGATGCCTTGAGTCACAGAGCAGAGAGTTTGGGGAGTTTAGCTTACCTTCTAGTAGCAGAGAGGCCATTAGCTCTTGATGTTCAGGCCTTAGTAGGTCATTTGGTGAGATTGGATTTATCAGAGCCTCCGAGGGTGTCGGCTTGTGTAGCCTCCAGGTCTTCTCTCTATGATCAGATTAGAGCACGCCAGTATGATGATCCACATTTGCTTGTTCTTCAGGACAGGGTACGTCACGGTGATTCCAGAGATATGGCTATTGGTGATGATGGGGTCATGAGGATGCAGGGCCACATCTCAAATTTTGAGAGCCGTGCAGAGAGAGTCGGGTACTCAGGTTGAGTCGAGCACAACGTTTCATCCTCAAACCGACGGGCAGTCAGAGCGTACCATTCATATTTTGGAGGACATGTTGCGTGCTTCTGTGATTGACTTTGGTGGTTCATGGGATCAGTTTCTTCCATTAGCGGAGTTTGCGTATAATAACAGCTATCAGTTGAGTATTCAGATGGCCCGGTATGAGGCTTTGTATGGTAAGAGGTGTAGGTCTCCGGTTGGTTGGTTTGAGCCGGGTGAGGCTAGGCTATTGGGCACAGACTTGGTTCAGGATGCTTTGAGTAAGGCAAAGTTGATTCGGGAGTAGCTTCGCACAGCGCAGTCTAGGCAGAAGAGTTACGCGGACTGGAAGGTCCGGGAAGTGTCTTTCATGGTTGGGGACAAGGTGTTGTTGAGGGTGTCACCTATGAAGGGTGTTATGAGATTCGGGAAGAGAGGGAAGCTGAGTCCCAGGTTCATTGGGCCATTTGAGGTACTTCAGAGGATTGGGGAGGTGGCTTATAGGCTTGCTATGCCTCCCAGTTTATCGGGTATTCATCCAGTATTCCATGTTTGGATGCTTCAGAAGTATATTGGTGACCCTTCCCATGTTTTGGACTTCAGCACGGTTCAGCTCGAGGGTGATATGTCATATGAGGTAGAGCCAGTGGCTATTTTGGGTCGTCAGGTTAGGAAGCTGAGGTCCAAGGATATAGATTCAGTGAAAGTTCATTGGAGAGGGAAGCCGGTGGAGGATGCCACTTGGGAGATCGAGCGGGAGATGCGGGACAAATATCCTCACTTATTCGAGGCTCCAAGTATGTTTCTAGACCCGTTCGAGGACGAACGTTTGTTTAAGAGGGGGAGGATATAACGACCCGACCGGTCGTTCCGTGAGATTTACCCCATTTCACCTATTTCTACATTTGTTATGTATCTCTTTCTTGTTTTTGACGTATTGGATAAGTTGGTTTGGGTCCGGAGTGGTTATAATGAGAGTTTAGGCACTTAGCCTTTTAAATTAGCCTAATAGTTGAGAAAGTCAACTGAGAGTACACTTATTGGTAAACTACCTCGGAATACAGATTTTATGGCTTGAATAGCTTCGTTAGGTGATTTGGGACTTAGGAGAGTGTTCGGAATATTTTTGTGATGCCGGTGTAGAATTAGGCTTGAATCGGCGAAGTTAGTTTTTGGCGATTTCCGGTTGGCAGTGGAAATTAGGCCATCGAAGTCGGAATGGAATTCCGGGAGTTGTAAATGGTCCGTAATGTCATTTTGGATATGTCTGCAAAATTTCAGATTAATCAGAGGTGTTTTGGTTGGTTCGGCATAGTTGGCGAATTTTTGAAGTTTCAAAGTTCTTAGGCTTGAATTCGATGTGAATTTGGTGTTTTAGTGTTGTTTTTGGTGTTCCGAAGGCTCAACTAATTTTGAATGATGTTATGGGATAGGTTGGCATGTATGGTTGGGGACTAGAGGGGCTCGGGATTGATTCGGATTGTTGATGGGAAGTTGGAAAGGATTTTTGGAAACTTTCTGTTGTGTAGCTGCTGGTGTTTTCGCACCTGCGAAAGTGGAGTCGCAGATGCGATCACGCAGGTGCGGAAGGGTCAGTCGCAGGCGCGAGAAATTGCTGGGCAAAGAGAGCTCACAGGTGAGGAAAAATTATCGCAACTGCGAGTTTGGTCGTTAAGTTAGTTTTTCGCAGGTGCGGCCAGTTTTCCGCAGGTGCGAAAATGTCTGGGCAGAATAGTATAAAAGGACCCCCTCCACGAAATTTATTTAATTTTCATCAAATTGCATGCGGGGGAGTCCGTTGAGGAGGGTTTTGAGAGGAGATTTCCCGATTCTTCTACTAAGATGAGTTCTTTGATTTGTTAATCCCATTCCTATGCTATTTTTATTGAGATTAGGCTTGAAAATCTACGGTTTTGGGTAAGAAAAGTTGGAAAATGGGAGGAAAGGAATTGGTATTTCTTTTGAAGTTTTGGAATGGTAATTGTGGTCCGATTTTAGTGTTCTTGGTATGTATAGAATCGGGAGAGAACAAGGGTTCTAATGATGTAAAAATTCTGGATTCCGAGGCGTGGGCCCGGGGCTCGGGTTTGGCCAAATTTCGAGATTTTATTTAATTTTGATAATTTTCGATTGGCTTGTGTTCCATGAGTACTTTTTGATGATGTTAACTAGTTTTTTGGCTAGATTCGGAGCAATCGGGAGCCAATTTGAGCGGCAAAGGCATAGCGGACTAGTGTCGTGGCCCGGTAGAGGTAAGTAATGGTTATAAATTTTGTCCTGAGGGTATGGAACCCCGGACTGCATTATTTTCTCACTGAATTTGGAATGGCGCACGTGTCGGATGACGAGTATGTAGCGCGTACTGATTTTTGGATTGGACTAGGTCCTCTCCGCGGCAACTAATGAGTTGCATATTTACTCAAAACTTATGTTAAATTATGTTCTAAAGATTTGTGAAATATTTGGGCTATAAGCCGTGTTTGGGGCCTCGTGCCGATCTATTGAGACCCCTTTGAGGGTGTTTTACTGTTGTTTTCCTCACTACCTGTTGATGGTTTTTACTTAGCATCATTGTGTATATTGTTTTATTTGAAACTCAGCATGATTTACACCACTTGAGATTAAACTGATGTTTTGGGTCGAGTACCCTGTTTTTACTGATTCACCCGAGGGGCTTTTCGAGTGGTTCCACCGAGTGTGGCCGAGGGCCAAGGGTGATGGTGAGGTGCTTAGTGTGGCCAAGGGCCAGGAGTGTTGGTGAGGTGCTGAGTGATTTTAGCGCTTGGGCTGAAGGAGCCCCTCCGGAGTCTGTACACACCCCCAGTGAGGGCACCGAGTGCCGAGTGACGAGTGATGGGAGGCCGAGTGACGAGTGATTGGGAGGTATGAGTGACTGTGATGTGCTGAGGGCTTGTGAGGAAACACCTGAGGGGCTGTTTATGAAACATGTTTTCACCCAAGGGGCTAATTATGAATTCATTGCATACCAAATCTTTGTTTAAAGTTACTAAAACTGTGCATTGTTTTGAGAATGTTTATGACGTTGATTTCAAAGGCATGATGATTTCATATACTTATGTATACTATTGGAAAGTAAGGCTGTATATATTGTGACATTGATTTTATGTGATTCCTTGCTGCTTAGACTTGATTTATCTCCATTACTACTGAGTTGGCGTACTCACATTACTCCCTGCACCTCTGTGTGCAGATTCAGGAGAAGAGCTCGAGCGCTAGCTTATATATTTATCGCAGCGGAGCCGGATCGTGGGGGACATAGAGGTAGCTGCTCAGCGTTCGCAGCAACTCAGCTTTCCCTTCCTATTGTATTTGTCTTTGATTCGGAGTTTTGTATCTTAATACTTTATTTGACTTATTTCATTAGATGCTCATGACACGTTGGCTCCGGGTTTTGGGGATGGCAGTTCTGTATATATAAAACTTGTCTATAATATTAAGCAAACTCTCTGAATATTTTAATGAATTGCTTGAAACTTAAAATGGGATTTTCAAAAGAAATTGAGAACACGCGGTAGTCGGCTAGCCTAGTTCCACGATAGGCTCCATCACGGCCGGTTAGGATTTGGGGTCGTGACATTAGATTAGTTAGTTTGATTCATTAAGATAGCCAATTTCGGACCTGGGATTGAAACTACCCAGGCCCAAACCTAACTCTACACTACCCAAACGTACCCAGCCCAATTATCACGTAACCCGGCCGGCCCCCTACACTACCCAAACAACCCCATTTGGATTAATCGGTTGAATCCTGGCCATTGATCGAAATAGATCAGACAGCCAGGAACTCCACCCCCTTTAGTATATAACTTTCCTAACAACCCCCCCCCCCC
>ML418530.1:74388-117316 GCA_005239525.1 Nicotiana knightiana | reverse complement strand
CCTACCCTCATTTCATCAAAAGCCTAACACCCCCCAAACCCTAGCCGCCTCCCCTCTCCTTCGTCTCTCTCTTTCTGCCTCGACCAAACCCTAGCCGCCCTAGGTTTCGGCCGCCCGAAAATTGCCTACCGGCGGCGGAGCTTCTCCAATCAACCCCAAATTCGCACCAGGTGATCCTCACCCTTCCCTCAATCACCTCTCACTATCAATATCCCCAAATAACCATCCAGTTAAAAGTAATTCCGGATCTAGGAAATTGTCAAAACCCTAGAACATGCTGAAATGATCCCAAGCGACTCTGTGACTCAAACTTACATGAGTTGATGGTTCTCGAAGAGAGCCGTCGATTCATGTGAGTAAGGGTCACTTTTGGAGGTCGTCGTAGTCCGGCCAAACTCCGACTAGTCGTCGTAGTTCTTCCAAATCCCTCAAAAGGGTATCCCCCACTTCCTTTCTGCGTGTTTCTTGATTGATAGCATGAATAGGTCGTAGTTTACTCGCTGTTTTCCTTTATTTTTCTTTTACTTGTTCATGTTTTCCGTTTTTTAGTTTAAAGTCCCAAATGCATTTATCTTAGGTTTTTATCACTATTTTGTATGATTTAACTGTTCAAGTTTAGTAATTTTCATGACTAAGATTAGCATTAGGTTTTTTTTAGTTTCCTTTCTCTGCTAATTTCCAGACATCTTTGTGTTGGTGAATTCTGTCAATAAACAAGAATGAACAACTGATTGATTAAATCCCTGAATTCATATGTGGAAATGCTTCTAAGTAAAACCGCCTCTATTGGTTGCTTTGCTCGTATTTTGTTTGAGGTCGTCGTTTGATTTAGCCTTGATCTTGCTGCCTATGTTATTAGTCTCAATTAGATGTTAATTTCCAATTAATCATAGTTCAAATTTCAACTCTTAGGTTGGATTCGCATATTCAAGTAACTTAAACAAACTAATTCCCCCTAGGCTCAAGTGAAACTTAAACAGACCTTAATACCAGAAAACTCACTAAGTCTAACGACTTAGTTAACTCTCATTAATCAACCAAAATCCTAAACAAGTTAAAATCAGTTAATAATTAGAAAACTAATCAACCAATTAGGCTAAAACTCAGTTCTAAAAAAATGTTTGGTCATGATTTAACCTAGACTTATCAAGACTAATTTAGTTAACAATAATTTCCCATAACCACTTGTTTAATAGATTGACCTAGTCTAATAGTCTCTTAAACAACTAACTAAGTCCTAAAACCTGTCCAGGATAACTAGTTAGGATTAATTAGGTAAAACAGATTAGTTAGCATGAGCTTAATAATTTATCAAGTTTCTGATTTTAGGTAATCGAGTTGAATTAACCAAATTGAATCAGTTAACTTAGGATAAGGAGTTAAGCTAATTGGCCTAAATTAATTAACAAGTTAGACCAGAGTTAATACTTAATGATCCTAGTTAAGTAGTAAGCTAATTAGGGTTAACTAACCAAGTCCAAATAATAACCCAAGTGAGTTTGACCCTGATTACCCAATGGTAAAGTCAGGGGCTCCAAGGGGGTATATTAGGTAATGTAGTTTAGGAAATCAGATTTTTTGGGGATAGAATAGCAATTGTAAAGGCTGGAATTTTCTAGAATGAGGGCAGATGTCCCTAAAGATAAGGTTGACAGCTGCATTTGTATTATTTTCAGCTTATTGGATAAGGAATATGCTAAGCATAGCCTATCCCAAATACCCCTATATATACACACATTTTTTACCATAAAAAAAA
Organism: Nicotiana knightiana; assembly: GCA_005239525.1. Taxonomy (NCBI): domain Eukaryota; kingdom Viridiplantae; phylum Streptophyta; class Magnoliopsida; order Solanales; family Solanaceae; genus Nicotiana; species Nicotiana knightiana. The sequence continues at coordinate 115,560 of ML418530.1, read as the reverse complement.
TTGAGGGAAAACGACTGAAAATGACAACTTTTTACTACTGAAAAATACAGACCTTTACTACTGAAAACATCTGAAGAGAGAAAAAAAAAAGATAGCAGCTGCTACTTTCAAACAAAATTTCCAAAACACGAGTAGATTACAAAGAAAATCTAACTACTTCCTTAGAACAAAAATCCATCAGGGTATCATTTTTGTTCTCAGCTTCTTGTTCTTCCTGGGTATCCTGATTCTGAGAACTTTAAGTGTCTATACTCGAAACTCCTGGGTTAATTTCCTACATGGGTTGTTTGGTTTTGGGTTTGTTGTTTGTTGCTGCTGGGTTTTTCTTCTTCTTGCTGATTTCCATCTCTGCCTGACCTTTATTTGGTAAGATTTCTTTTGATTACTTTCTCTTCGAAAGAGGTATGTAACAATGAGCTTTAAATGAAATTGTTATACTTAGAATTTGTTGTTAGTTTGTTGCTGAAATGTTTGGTTCTTGCTATATTTTTTTTGAGATTATGTCTAGCTGATTCTTCTTCTTTGTTCTTGGTCTATAAATCTGAAGTAATATTTAGTTGATATGATGTTAAGGAACATGAATATATGTTGTGTGTATAATATCTAAATCCTTAGACTTATTCTGTTTTGATTTTAAGTTGGTTAAAATGCATTGAGTATCATTGGATATCAATTTTGTGTTAGTCCATTAGTGGAATAATCTGCACTTGGATGTTGAGTCTGGCCTCTTCTATGGTCAGGTTTTTTTCCATAAGATTGAAAAATATGCTTTTGATTGGGTCTCTTTGGTCACTGAAGAGATTCAACAAGCAAGTCTCTAGATAGTTGGCACTAGGGTAGATGAGCCTGACTTCTTAATAGTCAAACTGACCCCTTAGTAGTGCATAAACAGTAGCCTAAGGTGCTGTAAATCACCCCCTTACGGATAGAAGTGGGAAATGAAAAGGCTCCTAGGGAAAAGAATCTGAATCCCTTAATATGATCAGATTTATTCTCTAAATCATGCCTACAAATCAAAGTCATAGTATAAGTATGAGTCGAAAGTCACAGAAGATGACCTCTATGGAGTTGAATCTGACCCCTTTTATGGTCAGATTCAGTCCATAAAAAAGGCAAGAACCTGTTCTGTTAAAGTGGTGTAAAGCATCATCAAGGTTGAGTATAACCTCCTTTATGGTATGACTCATCCTATAAATGTCTGAAGGTCTGTTGTTACTACTGTCCAAATAACAAAATTTTGGACTTATAGTTCTAGATTAAAAGATGCTGTTATTTGTGTTTCGGTAAGCAAGTCTCCATATAAATTTAGACTTAGTTTTGTGTTGGTATTATGGGATTAAATCCTGACCCATTCATGGTCAGGTTCACACCAAAATAATGCATAAATAACTCTGTTTTTTTTAGTATAGTTTAGCACAGCATCATCAGGTTTAAACTTGACCTCTTTTCATGGTCCTGTTTGATCTGGTGGATGCATAGCACACCCAATCATTTGGGGTGTTCCACAGATTACGAAAGAGGTCTCGCATGTACAACCTTAGAAGAATTCACTTCAGACAACTAGCTTGAAGTCGCCATTTTAGTTTTCCTCTCTTTTGAAAAAATGTATTCGCATATTAGCAATGATGTTGTAATTCTTCTACGTTGTAACCTAAACAGGACTGTACATTTAATTCTATTTAGTGCTCATACTGATTTTAGAAAAGAAGGCTTTAGTAATGTCAAACTTACAATTCGTGTCCCTGTTTTCTAAAAGTAGCATGATAACAGTAGATAAAAATGGAGTGTATGTTCGAAATTAGCATGCATAGGATTTTACAAACACTTATTGATTTGGAAAAAAATATTTCTGATTTTAGTTGTCTTCAATATAAGTCGGAATTATTTAATTACTCTCAGTTCATTCCGCATCTTATAAATTTTTGGAAACCAACGTATGCATATTTTTACGAATGAATTTCGATTCTAGTAACATGTGTTTTAAACGACCAAGTCTGAACTGGTAAAGCTGTTCGCGCTACGTCCTTCCTTAAAAAGAAACCACAAAGCAGTTCTAGATTACAAATTCAAAAGCATTTAGAATTGGTATGATCTTGGTTTTAAGACTAATCTGTCCAAAACTTTAAATTTCATTTTTTTTTGATAACTTGCGCCCTAAAAAAAATTCCGCGATTTACTTGTGCTTAATCTTGTGAATCCTTGATACATATGAGTATGATTTTCCAAACAATGTCTCTCTGATAACTGGAAAACAACATTAAATGTGCAAATTTTCTCCTAATTATCATTCAGAGTGCAATGTTTCTGTTTATACCTGTATCTAATAGTGTTTAGTTCAAATTACACAAATCCCTTCTTATTCAATAGACAAATTAGGATTGGCCAAAAGAGTTGAAACAATTTGGGGCTAAAATATGGCCATAGCCCGAAACATGCTATCTTTAGATTAATGAAATTCACTTCTAGGAAATCCTTTAGGTATAACCATACCTTTAGTTTGGAAAATTGGGTAAAGAATCAAATATTATTCCAAAATCACCATAATTTACACTCGGGAGTGGCAACTCATGCCCCCGACTCTTAACTCTAAATAACCAATAATTTGGTCAAAAACAACAAGTGTACGCCATCGTAACTTGTCCAAGATAAATCCATAAACGTCCTAATCAATCTTAAAACTAAAACGCTCTTTCGAAAAAATAGAAAACTTGAACATTGCCTCAAATAGGTACTATAAAATTGTCATGACCATAGTCTTGACCACGTAATCCACACTCGGGTGTGACAACTCGTGTCCCCGTCTTTAACTTCAAACTATAATAAAAATCACATGTTGTAGTTACGGGTGCATTTCATGTGGCGTGGTTATAATGTGTCCAAAAACAAATAAGTGCACGCCATCGTGACTTATTTCAAGATAAATCCATAAATCTTAAAAGTGGTTAAAAGTGAAAAGGGTTAAAAATGCATAGTAGGTTAAAACATGTAAATAATTAGATAATTAGGCCAAATATTAATAGTTAAGCGACCGTGCTATAATCACAGAATTCGGGAGTGCCTAACACCTTCTCCCGGGTTAACAGAATTCCTTACCCGGATTTATGGTTCGCAGACATTTTTAAACAGAGTCTAAAATTCCTCGGTTTGGGATTTCAATAAATGGTGTCCCGGAGCATCGTCAAAAATCCAGGTGGCGACTCTGAAAATCAAAATAAATCCCAAATCCGAATAATGTCACTTTAATTGGAAAAACTCCCTTATTACCCTTCATTAATCTGGAGGGGTGAAAAAAGGAGGTGTGACAGGTACAGGTGGTTATTTAGGTCGACAGGGTCAGTTTGTCGGTCAGCAGTCGAGGTCATGTTATACTTGTGGTGACCCGAGGCATATTGCTAAATATTTCCCTCGAGCGTCGAGTAGTTCCCAGTACCAGGCTTCTCGTGCCATGGTTCTGGCACCAGCTGTCGCACCGCCTAACTAGCCAGCCAGAGGTAGGGGTCAAGTAGCCAAAGGTAGGGGCCGGATTGTTAGAGGTGGAGGTCAGCCCTCTAAAGGTGGAGGCCCGCCTGTCAGAGGTCGTCCCAGATATATGGTTCAGGGTGGTGGGGCATCCCAGATGTTATGCATTCCCAGCCAGACTTGAGGCTGAGTCCTCCGATGCTGTCATCACAGGTAGTGTTTCAGTTTGCAGTAGAGATGCTTCAGTTCTATTTGATCCGGGATCTAATTACTCCTATGTATCATCTTATTTTGCTTCATATTTGGTTATGCCATGTGATTCTTTGATCGCCCTTGTATATGTGTCCACGCCCGTGGGGGATGCTATTGTTGTAGATTGTGTATATCGCTCGTGTGTGGTCGCTATTGGGGGTATTGAGACCAGTAGACCTTTTAGTACTTGATATGGTTGGTTTCGATGTTATATTGAGCATGGATTGGTTGTCGCCTTATCACGCTAACTTGGATTGTCATGCCAAGACAGTAACTTTAGCCTTACCGGGGTTGCCTCGATTAGAGTGGAGAAGCACCCCTGGCCAATCTTCCAGCAGGATGGTTTCTTATATGAAGGCTCGGCGTATGGTCGAGTAGGGGTGTTTGGCCTATTTGGCTTATGTTCGTGATTCTAGTGCTGAGGTTCCTACCATGGATTTTGTGCTTGTTGTTCGTGAGCTTCCTGAGGTATTTCCTTCACACCTGCAAGGGATGCCACCCGACAGGGATATTGACTTTTGCATTGATGTGGCTCCAGGCACTCAGCCAATTTTTATCTCGTCGTACTGGATGGCCCCACCAGTGTTGAAGGAATTGAAGGAACAGTTACAAGCCTTTCTTGATAAGGGTTTCATTAGACCTTGGCCCCACCGGAGCTATTTTTGATTTTGATACGATATGTTTGTATATGTATGGGTATGATGTGGCTCACCCCCGTCTTTATACAATTATGAGGCTTATAGACAGTTATGCACAGTTAGATAGTATGTGGCCTTGTCGGCTTTCAGTTTTGGGGAGTATATTTGTCTATAGAAGCCTTGCTGACTCGCCCACTGTATTCTACATGTATACGTACATATGCCTTTTTGGCAGGTTTCCTTCATGTATGTTATTTTCGTTATTTAGCAGATGTTATTCAGGTTTATATCTTAGACGCATGCTTAGGGGTGTTTGACAGGTAGGACTCAGGCAACTGTCGCGGCCCATCAGTTTGGGTCGTGACAAAGTGGTATCAAAGCAGTTTAGTCCTAGGGTTGTCTACAGACCGTGTCTAGTAAAGTCTTGTTTAGGGGTGTTTTGTGCACGACACTTATAAACAGGAGGCTACAGTACATATAGGATGTTGTCCTCTCTTTTAGATCGTGCGATATAAGAATTCATGTTCCTAACGATATGCTATATTTTCAACAATGCCTCCAAAGACTACAGTCACCCAGAAAGGAAAGTTTGTGGCTGGTGAGACTACTAGTCGAGCGTCACGAGTTACTGGGGCTCGGGGAGAGTCTCATAGTGAGATTCCATCTCAAACTTCACATGCCCCACCTTTTTCAGAAGAGTTTCAAGGGGCACCAGCTCCAGCGCCCGCTCTTGTACGTTGAGTTCCTTAGCCGGATGCACCGGGTCAGGAGATGAGAGATGCTATTCAGCTATTAACCCGATTAGTAGTCGCGCAAGCTCGGCGTCAAGAAGTAGGTATTGGTCATGCAGATAGGTCCGTCAGTGCGAGGGTTCATGAATTCATTAATTTAGACCCTTCAGTATTCACGGGGGCATATCCAAACGAGGACCCTCAGGTATTTATTGATAGAATGCAGAGGACGTTAAGGGTAATGAAGGCCACTGCAACTGAGCCAGTTGAGCTAGCTTCCTATAGACTCCAAGATGTTGCACTTAATTGGTACGGGTCTTGGGAATTATCCAGAGGTGAGGATGCCCTTCCAACAAAATAGCAGAAGCTTTGCTTCGTCATTATCTACCACCAGAGTTTAGATGGGCTAGAGTTGATAGGTTCTTGACTCATCGACAGGGTAACATGAGTGTTCGGGAGTATAGTCTTCAGTTTGATTCGTTGTCTAGGTATGCACCCATTATTGTGTCTAAGATGGAGTATCGGGTTCACCGGTTCGTGATGGGACTAGAGCCTCACTTGCTTAATGATTGTATGCCGGTTTCGTTTCAGCCAGACATGGATATTTCTCATATTCAGGCATATACTCAGGGTGTATAGGAGCGTAAACAGAAATAGATGGCTGATCGTGAGCATGATAGGGCCCAGAATAAGAGGGTGAGGTCTTCGGGTCCTTCTGGTGAGTTTCGAGGTAGTCAAAGGTAACAACACCCAAGGTATCCAACCCAGCCATCGGCTAGCGCGCCCCCTCAGTTTGGCAGTAAGAGATTTGATCGTTCTATGTATTCAGGGTCTGGTTAGAATTTTAAGGCCTCAGGTTCTCAGTATAGTGGTGAGTCAAGTCATATGAGGACGCCCTTGCCAATGTGGTCAATGTGGTAAGCAGCATATCGGACAGTTCCGTACGGGATTAGGTGTTTGTTATACTTGTGGTTATTAGGGCCACGCCAGTGGGATCTGTAGTTTTTTTGTCATCATCAGTACGCCCCCTCCGGCAATGTCCACAAGTATCAATGAGTCGTGGTAGAGGCAGAGGTGGAGCATCTAGCTCGAGCAGTCCTTAGAACCGCATTTATGTGTTGGCAGGACGTCAGGACCAGGAGTCATCGCCTAATGTTGTTACAGGTATGTTATCAGTCTCCTTATATGATGCATATCCACTGATTGACCCAGGTTCCACCTTATCATACGTTACCCCATTGGTTGCTAGTAAGTTTGAAATAAAACCTGAATTGGTTAAACCTTTTAAGGTGTCTACACCTGTTGGGGACTCAGTGATAGCTAAGAGAGTATATAGGGGTTGTATAATAGTAGTTCATGGTCGATCTATCGTAGCAGACCTAATCGAGTTAGATATGGTAGAATTTGGTGTTATAATGGGCATGGATTGGTTGGTTTCTTGTCACTCCAACATTGATTGTAGATCAAAGATAGTCCGATTTCAATTTCCATGAGAGCCTGTTTTGGAGTGGAAATGTAATACGGCGTCGCCGAGACGTAGATTTATTTCCTATCTCAAGGCAAGGAAGATAATCAGTAAGGGTTTGTATTTATCACTTAGTTCGAGTTCAGGATATGGAAGTAGAGTCACCAACCATTCAGTCCATCCCTGTGGTTAATGAGTTTCCCGATGAGCTTCCAGGTCTTCCGCCAGAGTGAGAAATGAGTTTGCTATTGATCTACTACCAGATACAAATCCAATATTCATTCCTCCCTATAAAATGGCCCCTGCAGAATCGAAAGAGTTAAAGGAATAACTAAAGGACTTACTTGAAAAAGGCTTTATCAGGCCTAGTACATCACCATGGGGGGAACCTGTGTTATTTGTGAGGAAGAAAAATGGTTCCTCACGGATGTGTATTGATTATAGAAAGTTGAATAAGGTAACTGTCACACCTCCTTTTTCCCTACCCCCCAATAAATAAAAGGGTAGTAAGGGAGTTTTTCCACTTTAAGTGACATTATTCGAATTCGGGATTTATTTTAGTTTCAGAGTCGCCACCCGGATTTTTGACGATGTTCCGGGACACCGTTTTATTGAAATCCCGAACCGAGGAAATTTAGACTCTGTTTTAAGTTGTCTGCGTACCAGAAATCCATGTAAGGAATTCTGTTAACCCGGGAGAAGGTGTTAGCCATTCCCGAGTTTTGTGGTTCTAGCACGGTCGCTTAACTATTAACATTTGGCCAAGTTATCTAATGATTTACATATTTTTTGCCTATTGCATTTAACCGTTTAATTTTTCAACTGTTTTCAATTTTTATGGATTTATCTTGAAACAAGTCACGATGGAGTGCACTTGTTTGTCTTTTGAACACATTATAACTACGCCACATGAAATGCACCCGTAATTACAACATGTGATTCTTATTATAATTTGAAGTTGAAGACGGGGACATGAGTTGTCGCACCCGAATGTAGATTAATTAGTCAAGACGATGATCGTGACAGTTTTATAATGCCTATTTGGGGCGATGTTTGAGTATTCTTCATGTTTTCTATTTGAAGGTGAATTTTAGTTTTAAGATCGATTAGGGCGTTTATCGATTTAACTTAGACAAGTCACGATGGCGTGCACTTTTTGTATTGAACACATGGCAAACACGTTACATGAAATGCACCCGTGGTTGCTATGTGCATTTTTATTAGTTGTTTAGAGTTGAGGGTCGGGGGCATGAGTTGCCACACCCGAATGTAGTTTAGGGTAATTTTAAGGTAATATTCGATTGTAATATTTGATTGTCTACTAAATTTCACACTAACATAATTATTCTTCAACCTATAGTATGTGTAGAAGATTGTTTTGGGCCTAAATTCACTTAGTCTAAAAGGACGGACATTTGTGCCATGGCCGCATTTTAACCCAATTCAACCATTTAACCCGTCGGCCAATCCTAATTGTGGCTAATTATAAAAGGGATAAAACTATATAATTCTACAAAAGAAACAAGCCAACACATGTAGTTTTACAAGAGATTCAACAAATCGCTAAGTTACAAGTTATACATTTTAAAACAGGTCAAGTGCACGTTTTTAGCTATAGTAGAATATTAAACTAATGATTTTTTACTTCATCAACTTCAGGTAGCCTAGATACATGCCTTCATAAGTATTGAGTATTGTTGATGGANTTTTCGAAAGTCATGGAATCTAGAACGATTATTTTTCAGAACCATAGTAAGTGTTTACAAGGAGACTAATCTGAATACAAACTCATGTGAAATGCCTTTAAATAGAAAATCTGTATTTTACGTTTCGAATTTCAGCAGGGGTGAATTAAACAATTTTAAGATAGATCACAAGGGGGTTCTGAGGGAAAGAGATTTGTATTGGGACATTTTCAGTTTGGATCATCTTTGAGAGAATTTCACATTAATAAGAAACAGGGAAATAAAGCTAAATGCTAATTTAGAATGTCCAGTCCATATTTACAAATCTTAAAATCTGTAGAGACGATTACTTGGCTATTTACTAGGAAATACAATTTCCCAAAAAAATAACAAATGAATAATTAAAAAATATATATATATGAAACATCAGCTGTTACTCCTGTGTGAACCAGCAGTACTTCGAAACACTAAAAAAAACAGCATTTCATCACTGATTTTAAACCCAAATAGCATGGATTCCTATGGACACTCCAAGGAATGAATCTGACCATTATAAGGGTCAGATTTGATTCCTTTAGTGTTGTTTGACAATACATCTAAGCATATGTAGCCTAAGACCAATATTTAAACACTTTTATGGGGTGAATCTGACCATGAAGAGGTCAGGTTCAGCTTCGAAGATGCAAACCCATCAACCCTTTAATCATTCCATAGGTTGTCACCTAAATTCATACAATGATTTGACTGCTCTTAGGCATTTCTTAAGGCATGAATCCGACCATTTATGGGTTCAGATTCCTGTCTTAATGCCTTTTGTAGTAATAATATAACTATTCTATAACTGTTTATACATGGTCATAGGGGGGAATTTGACCATAAATGGGTCAGACTTTTAACCCAATAATGCCAACACAAAAACTAAGTCTAGATCTTTATAGATACTTGCTATCTGAGTCCCTTTACTGATCAAAAGGACACAAATAAAGCAATTTAGTTACCAGTCCCCAAATTGCTGCTAGGACAGTAATACCAATAGGTTCCTCAAGCATTCATAGGACGAGTCATACCATAAAAGGGGTTTGACCCAACCTTGATGATGTTCCTACATCATTTTTTTGACATAATACGTTCTTTGCCTTTTAGGGACTGAATCTAACCATAGAAAGGGGTTAGATTAAACTCCATAAGGTCCTATTCATCTTAGAATTGTTCTGTAATTTTTTTTTTTTGATTCTCTGGAATTTTGGAGAAGGTGAATCTAACCATTTGAAAGGTTCAGATTCCCTACTCTCAAGCCACTGTTGGTTACCCATTTTGTACCCTTAAGGGGTGACAAACTACTGTTTAAGCACCTAATATGGGGTGAATTTGACCATTATGGAGGGTCAAATTCATCTACCCTAGTGCTGTTTCATGACAATATCTAGATATTTAAAACCCAAGCCAAACCAGCATTTAAACATCTCTATAGGATGAACTTAACCATTGGAGGTTAAGTTCATTACCCTTGATGCTGTTTTACAACACAACCATTGATTGCACAGTCATATAAAAGACAATTTTGAGATGAAACAGGCTTATGTAAAATTCAGAGATTAGAAACTAAACAATCATGATGTGTTACTCTATATACATGCATATAAGTTTATACAGAAATATGTCTAAACAAATAAAAATACATATTCATAGAGGAAAGACAAACAGATTTCATATTCTCATACTTCATAAAAAGAGAACTCAGTTTTACATACCTTTAGAACAAGATAACAACAGAAAAACTTGACCAAATAAAGGTCAAGCAAGGGGAGTCAGCAGAAAAGAAGAGAAAGCCCAGCAGCAACAAATAAGCAAACCCATAGTAGAGAACACCCAGGGAAGGATAATTTTTAATACCCAAATGATTGAATAAGAAACAGCAACCAAAAACCAAGTCTTCTAGGATAGAAGATCATAGCTATAAGACAACCTAAGCTCAGATTGTTTCCCACTCCTACTGTCAAGACTTTTTGCTTCTGTTCTCTAAGTTTTTAGTAGTCAAAGTTGTATTTTTCAGTCCAAAGGATTTATAGAAGAGTCTAAAAAGAATCCTCAGAAAGGTCTCCAAAAAATCTCTCCAAAAAAAAAATCCAAAAAATTCTCCCTTAGTGGTAAAAAGTGTGTGCATATATAGGGGCAGTTGGGATAGGATATGCTCAGCATATTCCTTATCCAACAATCTGGAAATAGTGCCAATGCAGCTGTCACCCTTATCCCTTGGGACAGCTGCCCCTATTCCAGAAATTTCCAGCCACCATAATGACCCTAATACCCTTAAGAAATCTGATTTCAAAAGTCTAGAAGGTTCTTGGGTTGTTAAACCCAAGATTCCCTCACCTAGGATTCCTAACATACCCCTTGAAGTTCCTGAAATTACCACTAGGTAACCAGGGTTAAACTTGCTTGGGTTATTATTATCCCTAGTTAATTAATCCTAGTTAGCTCACTTTAGTTTAACTAATGATTATCTTTAACTAGAATTAGGTTAGTCAGTTAAAGGTTAGTTGATTAAATGCCTAGAGTTAGCTTCCATACTAACTATCTATGTTTAAGTTATTTAATCATCAGTTTAATTAAACTCATTGGAGGTTAGTCAACTAAGTTCTCTTAACTTAGGTTAAAGGAATCTGTTTTAGTCCATTAACCTCAAATTAATTGTCTTAAACAGATTTTACTTTTAGTCAAATACTTAAGAAGCTACCTAAGTTAATTTCTAGATTGAAGAATTTGGAATCATTTAACTGTGAGACTAAGCGAATCAATTGTTTTTAGTTAATTGATCTTAACCAGTTATCTAGGACTTAGATCAACTATGTCGTTTAGATAATTTTAAAAATTAAGTCTACTAGCTAAGTGTGACTAATTCCTTATTGCTTAATCAATTTAAACTCAAATCGACTCCCATTTTGAATTTCAATCAGTAGTCAATTGAACTAATTGGTTTAAACAATTTCATTAGGTGTAATTAGGCTTATCTACTAACTCTTAGTCACTTGAGTGATTAGTCCTATGAAACTGAACTTTTGAACTATTTTGATCCTTCTAGGATCTTAGTTTGATTAAAGAAGGTTATANAAAGTTAGTTAGGTTAATAATTAGGTAATAAGTAACTTTATTCTGATTTAATTAATTAGTAGCTAAACCTTGTTGCCTTATTAAGGGTTGATTAATTTCAGATTGATCAATTACTTTAAACTTTTTTAGACTTAGGTCAATTCACTGTTATTTAGTTCAAATGTATAATTAATTAGTTGTGTATAATCGTCTAATTAGACTATTATTTGATTGACTAAAATCGATTGAAACTAAAGTCGAAACCACAAGTAAGTAAAACAAAAAGAAAGTATAATTAATATAGGCTTGCCTATCTAACAAAACTAACAATTCAATTAAAACGAACATCATGTTAATTGAACAGAAAGGCTCATGAACTCCTAAATCAGATTAGTACTCAATCTTTAAAGCGAGAAACTTAATAGTCGAGGAAAAATGGGGAAAGAAGGGGGGGGAACAGTCTGGGAGGAAACAATAGTCTCCAACTAGTGAACAATTTTGACAATAAGGTATAGATCAGGTACGCATGCATATTTAGAACTAAAATGACCAAGAAGAGATGATATTCAACAAAAACCAAACTCGAACCAAAGATTTCAAGCTAATCGGCTAAAAATAGCATAAATGCATTTTACAGATCTAAACTAAGTCAAGAACAAACAAATGCTATACAACATAAACATGTGTCGAACAGTGAGGCATGCGGTTTCATTTTCTTTCTAAAACTGAAGCAATATCAGGAAAAAAAAAGATAAGGGGGGAAGGGATACCAGTGGGGTGCTAACAAACTCCGGCAGGGTTTGGAAATGATCCAAACCCACATGAATCAACAACTCTCATCAAGAGTTGTTGACTCATGTGTCTTTGAACCATTAATTGTTCCGGATCGGCCTGGTAATAGGAAACTAGGTTTTCTGCCTTTCTTAGATCTGAAATCGAAGGGATTCGGGTGGGTTTTTAGGGAAACTGGTGGTGGGATGGGGTTAAGGGTGAGGAGAGAATCATAGGGTGAAAGTTTAGGGTCGATTGGAGAAGGTCTNTTCGATCAATGGCCAGGATTTAATCGACTAGACCAAAACGGTGTCGTTTGGTTAGGCTGGGGCAGGCCGGGTAAGGGATTTGGGCTGGGTTGGACTGGGTAGTTTCAAGGGATTGGGTTTGGGCCTGGGTCCTTCTTGGCCCAGGTCTGATTTTGTTTTGTTAGTTAGTTAACTTAATTATTCTAATTAAATTAAACGCTAACTTAATCAACAAATGTAACAATTAGTTTCAAACATTATTTTCATATATTTACATATTAATTAAGAATAAAACAACCAATTATATATTCTTAATTAAATCTATGATTTATCGAATAAAATGATTAATTTTTATAGTAATTAGTTATTAAAACTACATTACGTTAAATACTCGTCATTTGTCTATTATTTAATTAATTATAACCGATTAATTACTGAAAAATCAACCAATATTCATAAAATCAATTGATTTATTGGGATCTTTATAGGATGATACGGCGAGTAAAAATCACATGCTCACAGTAACGATCAAGAACAAGTACCTGCTCCCGAGGATTGACGATTAATTTGATCAGTTGCAAGGTGCCAAGTGTTTTTCAAAAATAGACTTAAGGTCCGGGTACCATCATGTAAGGGTTAAGGATGAAGATATTCCGAAGACATCATTCAGGATCAGATATGGGCACTTTGAGTTTTGTGTTATGTCGTTCGGTTTGACCAATTCCCCAGCAGTATTCATGGATTTGATGAACCGTGTGTTCAAGAACTTTTTATATCATTTCATAATTGTATTTATTATATCACTTTGGTAAGGTTGTAGCTTATGCTTCTAGACAACTAAGAAAGCACGAGAAGAACTACCCGACCAATGATTTAGATTTAGCCATGGTGATTCATGCACTAAATATGTGGAGGCACTACTTGTATGGAATTCATGTTGATATCTATACGGATCATAAGTCTCCAGTATATTTTCAAGCAAAAGGAATTAAATTTACGTCAAAAGATATGGTTAGAGCTACTTAAAGACTATGATGTTGAGATTTTATACCATCCAGGGAAGGCGAACGTGGTACCCGACGCCCTCAGCCGTAGATCGATGGGTAGCTTGTCATATTTACAACTGGAAAAAAAGGGAATAGCCCATGAGGTTCATCAACTTGCTAATCTTGGAGTTCGGTTACTGGACTCAGGTGTTATGGGAGTTACTATTCAGGATACGACAACATCCTCATTAGTAACGGAAGTAAAGGAACGCCAATACGAGGATCCTATGTTAGTTCATTATAGGGATACAACCCCTCAGAGGGAGGAGACACCGTTTGAAGATACAGAAGATGGGGTTCTCAGATATCGAGGACGATTATGTGTCCCTAATGTTGCAGGGCTGCGTCGGCAGGTTATGGGAGAAACTCACTATTCTCGTTATTATGTCCATCCCAGAGCGACAAAGATGTATCATGATATCAGGGAAGTGTATTGGTGGAACAGAATGAAAAAGGATATAGCGGAGTTTTTTTCTCAGTGTCCTAACTATCAGGATGTTAAGATTGAGCATCAGAAATCGGTGGGTTAGGCTATGGAAATACCAACATGGAAATGGGAAGTAATCAATATGGATTTCATCGTGGGCTTATCTCGTAACCAGCGTAAGTTCGATTCGATAGGGGTGATTGTTGATAGGCTTACAAAGTCAGGCTATTTTCTGTCCGTCAAAGCTACATATTCCTCAGAGGATTATGCAAGGCTTTATTAAGGAGATAGTACGACTAGATGGTGTCCTTGTATCTATGGGCCAGACCTGGTTCAGCAAGCCATAGAAAAGTAAAGCTTATTCGAGATCAATTGTTGACAGCTCAGAGTCGTCAAAAGTCATATTCTGACATGAGGCGACGAGATTTAGAGTTCAGGGTTAATGAACAGGTGTTCTTAAAGGTGTCACCTATGAAGGGTGTAATGAGGTTTGGAAAGAAAGGAAAACTTAGCCCACGGTATATTGGGCCTTATAGGATCATTCGGAGAGTGGGCCAAGTAGCTAATGAGTTAGAATTACCCTCGGAATTGGAGTTTGTCCATCCGATTTTTCACGTATCCATGTTACGGAAGTGCATTGGCGATCCTACCCAAGTAGTGCCCATGGATGATGTACATATTACAGAGGACTTGTCGTATGAGGAGGTTCCGATTGTTGTCCTAGACCGACAAATCTGCAAGCTACGGAATAAGGAGGTAACCTTCGTGAAAGTACTTTGGAGAAACAACAATGTGGAAGAAATGACATGGGAGGCCGAGGAAGACATGAAGTCTAGATATCCCTACTTATTTCCTCCTCCAAAGAAGGGTCCGACTGAGACGTCATAACCTTAAGGTACATGTACAGGTTCTTGTGTTAGTTATTGTTATTAATCGTGTGAGGCCATTGTCGTTATTGATGATTATGATCCTATGTGGTGTTAAATTATTGAGTTTCTACGGGAAGAGTTGATAGTAGCATTGTTACAAAGGCGACTCTACCAAGGTTATATAGATCCCGGAGAGTTAAAACATTCGAGGACAAATGTTTCTAAGAGAGGAGGAATGTTACATCTCACGTTTTCATACATTAAAAGTTTCGTCTTCAGTTAATCAACGTAGATTCGGGGATAACATTATCTTGAGGTTAACGTATTTACGCTATTTATAACAAGCGAGAAGTAAGTGTCATGAATGATAAAGGGTACACGAATTAAAGAAAACGAGTTTCATTGAAAGTGGCCAATTTGGGATAAAATACGTGTCGAGCAATAATACCCGATAATTATGAACTAGTACCATGCAAGGTACCACGATAGTATAATGTATAAAGTATATTAAAAATGAGTAGTATTTTTTAGGTAATTTGAGATAATTCTTAATTATACCGGTAATTGGTTAATTACCGGGCAACGAAACATTACCTAGTTAATTATTAAATATGAGATAATGAATAACCCCCCTCCCCCCAAATGCGTGGCAGCACCACCAAACCAAACCAAATGACTAATAGTGAAATTGGCTTAGGTGGCAACATGCCATAATACCTTCAAAGACACCCCACCTTTTACACTTTGTATATATATTAGTATCTTAACATAAAAGAGAGGTTAGCATGTTTCAAGCTTTCAAAAAAAAGCTTCAGAACGTTACAAACAAGGTTAAATAATAGCACTTTCAAAATATATATTAGAACTTTTCTTGTCTTGAAACAAGGATATATATTAGCACTTTCATAATATATACTAGCACTTTTCTTGTCTTGAAAACAAGGACCAACAGAACTTTAGAAACGTTATATTCAAGCATACAAAACGTTAAGAAACAAGACTTTTGCAATCAAATTCTCCTACGAAAATATTATACGGAGTTTTCCCTACCCAGGTATGTTAAGGCCATCCCTTCTTTCTTTTGGCATGGTCCAAATTATACAGAAGAAACGAGTAAACGCACATTTTTCATAAATTACTCTATTCATAGAAATACTAGGGGTGTCTATATTCTTAATTCCCCTTACGAATTATTATTATCTTCTGTTCATGGGTCTCAGAATAATACGCAGTTGAAAAAGTTTATCCAGAAGAAATATTGAGATTATTATGTATTTTTCATGCATTTCACTCATTTATACATGTGCATTGACCCATGACCAAATGGCGTTATATACGCGTATATATGTAAATATATGTATATGGGACATGGGAAAAGCTTACGGCGTTATATACGCACCACCACCTGATCAGCTGGTATATGTTGATGATGTTGCCCACAGTGGTCGAGACGATATGATGGAATGCCCTCAGAGGCTTGATGATATTATGTACACATATACATATACATGACATTACATTATAAATGTTTCAGGATTTATAATGTTGTTCAGATTTACAGAAGGATTTCCTTATACCATATTTCATCTTTGTCTCTTATGTACTGATTTTCATGCCTTACATACTCAGTACATTATTTGTACTGATGCCGTATTTCCCAGGGCCTGCGTTTCATACCCGCAGGTACAAGTAGGCAAGTCAATGGTTCCCCTTCTTAGGATCCTTGATCAGAGAGAGTTGGCGTGCTCCACTTGATCCAGAGCTGCTTTTGGTTTTGGTACGATATGTTTGTATACGTGTGGGTATGGAATGGCTTAGTCCCGTCTTTATACAGTTATCTTTCTATTAGAGGTCTGTAGACAGTTATGTACAGTTGGATAGTATGTGGCCTTGTCGGCTTTCAGTTTTGGGGTGTATAGTTATCTATAGTAGCCTTGTCGCTCGCCCACTGTATTCTGCATGTATACGTACATATGCTTTTTTGGTAGGTTTCCTTCATATATGTTATTTTCGTAATTCAGCAAATGTTATTCTGGTTTATATCTTAGATGCATGCTTAGGGGTGTTTGATAGGTAGGACTCAGGCACCCGTCGTGGCCCATCGGTTTGGGTCGTGACAGTTCGCCAGTTCATGTATTTTTCTATGTTCGTTCGAGGAAAAACATTTGTTTTAGAGGTGGAGATTGTAATGACCCAAGGGGTCATCTTGTGTTTTAGGACTTTATTCCACACTTATCAACTTTAAGAATCTTATAATTTTCCTCCCTGATTTGCTTGCGTAGTCCGGGCGTAATTTCGGAAAGTAATTATATGAAAAATAGAAAAAATAATAATATTTGGAAATTTAATGTGATTTTAGTTGACTTTGGTCAACGTTTCCAGTAAATGAACCCGGACCCGTATTTCGACAGTCCTGGTGGGTCTGTAGTAAAATATGGGATCTGGGCATATGCCCAGAATCGGATTCCGAGATCCATAACCCGAGAAATGAATTTTTGACTAAAATTGAATTTCAGAAAAATCTATGGTTTTAAAGTTCTTAATGCTTGATTTTGATTGAATCGGCCTGTATTTTGGTTTCGAATCCCGGCATATGTCCGTTATAATATCTAAACCATATCTGTGATATTTGGTGAAACAGAGTTCATACGCCGTGATTTGGACCCTCGGTTGAGAAAATAGAAACTTTAAGTGTTCTTGAGAATTTCATTGATTTTGATGCTAAGTCCATAGTTTTAGGTGTTATTATAGCGATTTGATCGAACACGCAAGTCCATTTGATGTTGTTAGACTTGCCTGCATGTTTGGTTTGGAGCCTCGAAGGCTCGGGTGAGTTTCGGACAGGCTTCGGGATGTTTTGGACTAAGGAAATTCTGGTTTTCTGCAGATTCAACACTTGTTGGTTTCCTTCTTCACGTTTGCAATGCTTCTCAAGCGAACGCGAAGAGTAAATTTTTCTGGGGGAGACTTTCTTCTTCATGAATGGGAAGGACTGGTCGCGAACGCGAAGCATTAGGGGTGGTACCCTTTGCGAACGCAATCAGTCTCCCCCAAACGCGATGGTTTAAGGGACCTGGGGGAGGGGGTCAGTAACCTTCTATGCAAATGCGACACTTAGCTCACGAATGCGAAGGCTTGGGAGGAGAATGCCTTCGCGAATGCGTGGGTTACCTCGTGAACGTGTAGGCCAATTGGGACACAGCTTCCCGATCGCGACAGGCCTATCGCGAACGCGATGAAGGCATGTCCAGTGCTTTAAACAGAATCCAAAATCGGGACTTAGTCCCAAATTTCATTTTTCAACCATAGACGTAGGGCTATTTTTAAAAAGGGATTCGACACTCAATCATAGGTTTGTACTTTTTAACTTGTTTTCTTCGATTTCCATCATCATTTAATGAATTCATAGTCTTTAATCTTGCTCTTTTAGGGTAGAAATTAAGGATTTTGGGGGGAATTGAGAATTTTACAAACTTGGGGATTTAGACCTCGATTTTGGGTCGGATTCCAGAATAAATTATATAGTCGGTCTCGGGGGTGAACGGGTAAACGAATTTTGGTCCGAACCTCGAGTTTGGACCAAGCTGGACCTGGGTCGAATTTTAATTTTTTGGGGGAAAATTTGGGAAATCAGAATTATTCACTAAAGTTGATTCCTTTAGCGATGAATGATGGTATTAAGCTATTTGTGACTAGATATGAGTGGGTTGGAGGTGAATTCTAAGGAAAAAGCGGTGCTTGAGCAGTGAGTGGCTTGCGATTCGAGGTAAATGTCGTGTCTAACTTTGGCTTGAGGGAATAGGTATTATGTGTTTACTTGCGACGTGTTTGGTTGTTAAGTACGAGGTATAGGTTAGGTGACGAGCCTCTATGCATTTTTGTCGAGTCATAGCATGCAAGTGGAATTCTATTCTTGTCCCTTTTGTGGCCTTAAATTTCACTATCCATGCTTAGCGTGTTATCTGAAATGTTGGGTGACTTATATCTGATTTTACTGAGATTTGGTAATTTTTGAATATTGATTCAAGGTTGAGGTTTATAGTGTGATGTTAATTATGGATAAAACACTGGTTTCTTTGTGATATTCCTATCTATCCGTCCGTTGTTGTTGATTTCTGTGATTTGTGAGGAAGAGTGTAAAGCACGAAGGGTAATGTCGTGCATGCATTATTTATATTCTAAGGAAGAGTGTAAAGTACGAAAGGTGATGTCGTACCATGATATGTGAGTGTTAATGCACGAAGGGTGATGTCGTGCCATGATTTATGAATGATAAAGAAAGAAGGGTGATGTCGTGTATATTATGAGAGGTTTAAAGCACAAAGGGTGGTGTCACGCCGTTCTATTTATTTATTGGTGAAGTTGAGAGTGTAAAGCACGAAGGGTGATGCCGTGCAGTTTTCCTTGCTATTTAATTGCTTAATTTATTTGAGGATTTCTGTTTAGTTCTGTCTTTTCATTATTCACTCATTATATTGTAATCCCCCGTTGTATGTCTTCGTCCACTATTTTCTATTTTGTTACCTTAATTACTGTTGCCTCTAATATGATTATATTGTTCAGGTTATATGTGGGTGTCTTGTCCTAGCCTTGTCACTACTTCGTCGAGGTTATGCTCGATACTTACCAATAGATAGGGTCGGTTGTACTGATACTGCACTATGCACTTTCTGTGCAGATCCAGGTTTCGGTCCGAGTTGACTCTGAGATCCTAGCTGGCATTGCGTAGGAGACTCGAGGTAGATCTGCCGACGTCCACGAATTCCTGGAGTCCCCTCCTTGGTTTTTCATATACTGTTTTCTTTAGCTTCATAAACAATTGTATTTCTTCATTTCAGCCAAATATTTGTTGTTATTCTTAGTAGTCTGTGAATTGTGACACCAGACTCAAGGTAGCTAGACATATAGATTTCGCCTGCGCATTTATATTTATGCAAGTTTTGTTTCTTACTTTACTTATTATGCCTTGAGTTGTAGAAATTCTCAGTATTTCGTAAGATTTGTAAGTTGTAAACTTCTAATGTTGGATTCCCTAGAAAGTGCAGTGTTATGCGCCATCACGATCCCGACGGTGGGAATTCAAGTCGTGATAGTAGTGTATTCATGCTACGCTTTTGCACATTTTTTGTGCAGATCCAGGTACCTCGGAGCGTGCCAGAAATTAGCCAACTATCGAGATTTGTTGTGCAGACTTCAAGGTATACCTGCCATTACGTTTGCAGGCCTCGGAGTTACCTTCTCAAACTTTACTTTACTACTGTTTACTTTCATTCCAAACAGTTATGTAATTGATAATTCTAGTTACTCGCAGTAGAGTTTATGACTATGTACTACCGGTTTTGGGATGTATTATTGTTGGTCATTTGACTATGCTATGTCACTTATCCGTTTTCATTTCATAGTTAATTGGATTTAATCTGTTAATCTTAGCATGTGATAGGATTACTTAGTCTCTAAGCCTAGATGCCATCATGATCCTAAAGGTGAGATTTTGGGATCGTGACAGACCCTTCCGTAAAAGAGATCAATTGATGTCAAAAGCGACAGTCCCTTCCCACAAGTCTCAATCGCAAATACGATACAAAGTTCGCAAAAGCAAACTATGCAGTCCTTATCCCACTTCCCAAAAGCGAGAAGTGTCTTGAAAATGTGTGGTCGCAAATGCGAGAACATGACACCATCAAAAATTTGAACCCCTGACAAACTCTCCGGAACACGTCCAAAATTTACCCGAGCCCTCAGGCTCAAAGATATCATTCAAAATCGCTCGCACGATCAAAATACCAAAATAACATCGGAAAACACAAATTGGACACCAAAATGCATGAAAATCACAATGAATGTCCAGAATTACTAGAAACATAATCATGTGTCTGATTCCTATCAAACAAACTCAGAATGACATCAAATTTTGGAAATACTTCGGTAACATATGAGAAATTCACATGACAATATCGTGTATATAGAGTGGAGTTCATGTCATTAGATAGTAAATAGATATTCTCTCATGAGATTCATCTCAACGAAAAGAAACAAATTATTTTTGTATGAGGAAGTTAATTAATGACAAAATATGAAAAGATGATCTCCCGCGCTGTCATATTTCCAGCCAAAAGCTGATGTAATATTCTCTTGGTGTTACTCTAAGAAAAATACCATATCTATGTTCTTTGTAGCTATGAAGAAAGAGAAAGGAAAGGAATCATATCATTTTCTCATTATCATACAAGAAGTCATATAGACTATTGTTTCAGCTATGTTTTCCCTAGATAAATGACTGTGGAGTGGGATCCATCACACATCACTTTTATAAATGGTTCAAAAAGAAATTGGCATAAGTAGGTCCAAAAATAAAAAATAAAAAGTGTTATCGTAATGACGCAAAATAATAAAATTGAAGTTACAATCGACCTTATTACACTTTAGAGCCAACTATACTTAGCACCCGGCTGAAAAAACAATACCCTTGGCCCATCTTCATCTGTGAACTGATAATCAGTTTCTTTATAATAAAAAATTTCAAATTAAAAATGATAGAGCTTCTGAAGATGAAAAGCTTTGATCAACTACCTACTTTAATCAACGCTGGCATGTGTAAAGGGCAGCCTGGTGCACTAACTTCCCGCTATGCGCGAGGTCTGGGGAAGGGCCGCACCACAAGGGTTTATTGTACGCAGTCTTACCCTGCATTTCTGCAAGAGGTTGTTTCTACGCTGACATGCGTATAAATGTGATATAGTATTAGTAAAGTACAAAGATTCATTGAAAGAAATTATCAACTTTCCCATACTTACATTAAATACCATAATTGATGTCAACGCCACAACTTTGTTGTTATACACACCCTCCCACAACTATGAAAGCACGAATTCATGTTTCGTCAGATGTTAAACTATAATCAATAGTAGTCAAGTAATATAGGAACTGACATTTCGATTGCCAGAAATCAAATAAACTTCTATGTGCAGCTAGTCAGATCCAATGAACGATTCTAGAAGATTGAGTCATCAAGAAGCTGAGATTCTAAAGAATACTTAGATCCCAATTGACAATACTATCCACATAATTATTTCTAGTTTGAATTGAACTACTTCAAGGGTAGAATTTGTATTAATGCTAGCCTTGAATTAAGAGCCCTTATAAATCGTATTAACAATCAACATATGGTCAAAAGAAAAATTATTATTTTATAGCAGTGGCGATGTAGTGTACAAGTTATGGGTTCAATTGAACCCATAACTTTTGACGCGGAGTAAAAATTATATACAAAAATTTATTAAAATTACAAAAATAATAGATATGAACCCATAAATTTAAAAATATAACAGGTTCAATTCTAAAAACCTTACTTGAACCCATAGAGTTTAAATCCTGAATTTGCCTCTGTTTTACGGGGCTTCTTCTTAAACCTATGAATCTCATCGGACCATTACCCCTAAGAACAAAAAACTTGAAGGCAGATTTAAAACTTGTAGTAGCAATAAGAGAGTAAAATCTAAGTACAAAAGATAAAAAGTTTATCACAACGTTGAAGTTTTATATCTGGTGAAATAAAGGCAATGAGTGCTTACAGGCTACAATAATCCTCCCTTTCAGAATCCTATGAGGAACGAAGACCAGAAACGAGAAATTGATGATAAGGGTAGGGTCATGCAGAAAAAGAAAAATAACTGGGAATTAAACTGAAGAAGATAACCTGAGCTAAAACCCTAATTGAAGCCTTTCTGCATATGGTACAAAAACTCGAATCTCGTTCCTGTTATTCTGACGCAGATGAACAACTTCATTAGTAGTTTACCGTAAGAGAGCCACGATCGAGCAGAATAGATAAGATGAAACTAAAGAAAAGGAACATTGGAAAATAATTGAAGAAGATAAAGAATTCAAAACTTTATTAAGAAATATAAGGCTATACCCAAAATTTTCTTCTTGTTAATTAGGTTTATAAACCAGATCAGTGTCATTATTCGCTGAGACAGAGAAGCATTTAGAGTCTAGAGAAGAGAAAATCAACAATAGGAAATTGTTGCAAATGGATTAAGCTTCTGGTAAAGGGGAAAAAAAGAGAGACAACGCAAGATACAAAACATGAAATTTGAGGTTGACGATAAATGGATTCTACAATCATTGAATAAAAAAACAAAAAGGATGGAGAGAACAAAAAAAATTAAGGAGAAAGAAGAACATATATGCAGAATTAATTGTAAAAAGAAAAACACTTTCAGCAAGAACACAAACACATCTTGAGAGCAAGAACACCAATAGGAAGAAGATGATAGAAACGGAAGGTATCCTCTTTGAATTGAAAGTACCAAAAATAAAGGGAAAAGCTAGGTTGTCAGACAGCTGTAATGAAATCAAATTTACACGTAGGATTTGCGGAAACATTTCAGCTACATGTATATGACAATGCCTAAAAAGACTAAAAACCCTCAAATAAAAAAGTCATGACTTTAATCAGCCATGTCGGAAGACTTGCTCCTCTATAATATAGATAATATAAAATAAATTTATGATATTGTGGTGTCGCGCTCCCTTTTTCCCCTTTCGCAGGGTCCGGATTTCGACATGCTTTGGGACAACTCGTTTCTTTTTGGGAAAGGGGTATAGAAATTGAAGAGTCGTCACCTAACGGATTTAAGGTGCGTTAGGGAACCTAATGCAAGTAACTCATGAACCAGTTTACATTACTAGAGATTGGGTAAGGGCTTGAAATTACCTTGAGGGGAAGGTGTTAGGTACCCCTCGAGGTCCACAATGGTGGGTCCCAGCCAAACTTAATTTGTGAATTAGTCATTAAGAAAGTAAAGCAGTTTAAGCACACATATGGATTACGAAAACGGGAATAAAGGAGTCGTAGGTTTATTAGCCTATAGGATCATTTCTGTGCAATACCCGATAAACCTTCCTCAATTAGAGCGGCTACACGTGGCATTAGCGCACAGGTCATCATATCCTTTACTACCCAATTACCCGCCCCTTGGTGGTTATATAAGGGATTCTAATTAAACATACTCTATGTGTGCATTACCTGTCCCTTTCTTATGGCCTTGGAGGTGTTTAGGACCTCTAATAAAGGCAGTTCTAGACTATCCTAAAGTGATTAAAATGAGAATATCTAAGCGACAATTAAAACAAGTAGGACTGTCAAGTAAAGGAACAATTAAGGGGGCTCACATTTACCTCCACAAACAAGCAGTCAATTGCATGTCCCAAACAACAGTATTTCAGATACTTTAAGAGTCCTAAAGTAAGATATCTAGGTGAGCATAACAAACATAATATATGCAGCATTGTGTTAAAGTGAGGTAGTGGAGACCTAATCAATTTGCCTACTGATTTTAGGACTTGCTGAATCTGAGCAGTTCACAAATAGTTAAGCACAACATAATTTTACAATTTTGCAAGATTTAAATTATCCTACAGGCTTGCATAGGCGTGGATCAAAGATTTCCTATAAGCATGATATCTAATTGTTAATCAGAACCTTACTACTAACAAGCGATTTTAAACAAGCAGTTTGAGTTCATTATGTCCTGTGGGCATGTTGTCTAGGTGCTAAGTATTACAGAACTGATTTTATACATTCATCTTTATAAACATGTTATCCAGGTGTTGGGACTGCTTTTAAACTTACCCTTATAGACATGGTTGCTACTGATTTTATGCGATACAGGCATGGCATTTATGTGAGTGAAATAAAAGTCCTAAAGCATGGTTTCTAATGCACATAAGAGAATGATCATGATTTTAGGCAGAATAATAACAACCTACTAACAGGATTTCTAAGCAGACACGAGTATGCAGAACTTTAGAAAGCAGAAGTTTAGGACAAATGATATGATGCACCTATAAGCATGTTTTCTAATGCACAAAACAATCTTACAATCATAGTTTCTAATGCATATATAATCACAACAATCTTAGAAGCATGATTTCTACTCGATTTCCCCATAAAACATATATAAAAGTCCCTCCCATTTTACTAATATCCCCAAAATCTGTTTACAAGAATTATTATTACATACCATTTGATAAATGAATCACAGAATAGATAATACTATACTATAGGGAGCCTCGATAGGCCCAAAAGTAAACCTGGAGGACCAGGCCTTCAACCAAATCCAAGGTACTAATATCTCATAGTGTCCAAGAGAGTATCCTGGTGCGTCAAAGTTCCCAAGGTCCTCAGAGAGCCCGGGCAATGCTCACACCAAGAATCCTTTAAAGAAAACAATTTTTGTGCAGTGTGGAAGAGCCAGCCCCAGTGTGTCAGAGTTCGGAGGAGTCTTATGGACTCCTAGGTAGTGCTCACACTGAAGGGGCAGGACCCTAGATAATTCTAAGAGTAGGAGTGAAAAAGTAGTGTTTGGAGAGTAGAAATAGTTTGAAGAAAATAGTTCATAAGTGAAAATAGTTTGGAAGTGAAAACAATTTAGAAGCATTCTGAAAACAAAGGCTTCAGCAAGCAAATAGCAGACATAGTCACAAAGTTTTAAAGCAAAGATTCATATTGCCCAGATTTAGCTTAGTTCATTAGTTAACACTAGGTGGGCACATAGCATGCTGAGATCAAACAACTACACAAATAAGGGGTAGCAGGGGTTAGGAACATAGAAATCTTTAACCAACGACACATGAAATCAATCAGAAACAAAATCATGCTGATCAACACCAAGTAAATTGACATATTATGACAACTAACTTCCATAGCACTCAATAGGATCTAGTGATGCTAATTAGAAGCAATAGACAGTAAGAACATAAGTTTAAAGAGCCAGAGCACATAGCAGAAGTAATCATACTGACTTAAAACAGTAGACAGGAAAAACATAAAACTTAAATGGAGGGGTTGTCATGCTAACAGTTCATAGAGAGGATAGGAATTTAATTGCACATAAGTGGTTATACCAGTTGAGGCCAATGGACATGAAGGATAAGAGTCTAAATGCCTAAGTAAGCATGCTGGTTTATGACAGTAAACAGGAAAGGATTGAAGCTTAAGCACAGAAATAGACATGCTGATAAAAGCAATAAACAGGAAAGGATTAAAGCTTAAACACTTAAACAGACATGTTGATTAAAGCAATAAACAGGAAAGGATTGAAGCTTAAACACATAAATAGACATGTTGATTAAAGTAATAAATAGGAAATATACAGAGTTAAACACAGAAGTAGACATGCTAAGTGAAATACAGAAGCATGGATTTAACAGAAGTAAAGCAACATATAAGAGAGCACATAGGTTCAGTTTTCATAGTATAATAAACAACATTAGGAATAGGAACATACCAGTTAAAGGAAGAAAAAAATAGAAGGTGAAAGTATGCAGGATTCAGTGGTTTAGCCTTGGCTTTCAGCCGGCTAGACAGTACAATGAACACAAGTAGCAGAGAGATGAGAGCAAAGTGTATGAGTGTGTTTGTGAACTATTGTTCGTGTCTTGAAGAATCATAATGGAAGCATATATATAGCACTTAGTAAGGTAAAACAAATAAGGTAAAAAGAAAATCACAGTTCGTAAAACAAGGATAATCAAATAAAATCAATCAGCCAATTAGGGAATCAATTCCTATAGAGAAATCCTGAAGAGACCCCTTCAATTGGGGAGAGTCAATTAACAGTACAGAACTAGGGCTCAAATAAGCATGAAATCAATCTTATACCATATAGGAGTCAATCAAGCCCCTTAAGTCAGACTGATAATTCAAACAAGGCAAGTATTACTAATTAAAGTCACAAATAAGGAAATAGGTAAAACAAATCACAGAAAATACTGATTTTAACAGAAAAAAACATTTAAAACCTAAATAGAATTATTCAATATAACTAGTTAACAGAAATAAACACAATAACGAGAAAAATTGAAGAAATCAGCATCACAAACAGAAACACCTAGGGTTTAAGCATATACACGAAAATTAGTCAAATCAGTAAAGAAATAATCAGGTTCAACACTTGATAGTTAGAAAAACCTTTTTGAAGAAATTTAGGATGAACCCTAATTTCAGAAAAAGAAATGGAATCGAAGTAGTATTAACCAAAACAGAAAACTTTTGTGGGCAAATACCAAATAACAATCGTAACGCTTTAGATCTACAAGGATATGAACAGATCCAAGTAGTTATAAGACCAGGGTTTTCAAAAAATAGAAGAGATGAAAGAAACTCGGTCCAAAACCATAGATCCAAACCAAAAACAGGCAAGAAATAGTACTCACAAACGAGAGTGGCTATAGACAGGCTTGTGAGAGAAGTTTCGAACAAAATCGGTTGAATCTCTTTGAGATTCTCTTTTGGCCAAGGTCTTCCAAACACATTGTAAGTTAAACCGATGCTGACAAATAACCAACCTGCTAGAATTCCATGAAGTCGAACAACCAGACGATGTAACAGGCAGACATGGGCCGAAAAATACATAGAAACCCCATAGACGGGGAGTTTTGCAGGTGATGGCAGCTAGGTTTCAGGGGGTGTTTGAGAGAGAATGGAAAGATTAGGGAAAGCAGTGACGGCGGAAGAAAAGGGGAATGGGGGGTTAGGGTTAGTCTTAGGATTAAAAAAGGTAAGAAATAACGTGGACTGTTGATCTTAGAGATTAACAACCACGATTAGGCGAGGTCTTTGGGTCGGGTAAGCACATATTTGGCTTGGGGGTTTTGGGCTGGTATTTTTTTTTAATGTTTGGGCTGGTGTAATGGGTTAGGTCCGAGAATTAAAAGGGATTAAAGGGCTATTTGTTAAATACCCAATGAATTAGTAAAAATAATTTGTAGAAGTAATTAGCAGATTATAAAAATAATTTTCATGCATAAAATGATTTAAAATAATTACTCAACATTATAAAAATGTAAAAAGCAATTTTCTGGTGAGATAATGTAATAACGCATGCATGGGCTATTATTGCAATTATAATCTAAAAAATATAAATGTGGCTATTTATGAAATAATTAGGCTTAGTATAAGTATAAATAGTGAAATTGGGTCAAAAAATTGTTATAAATTAGTTGTGATCCAATTAGTAATTATTTATATTACAAAATACTAGGATAAGTTAATTAAAAAATCTCTTAAAATGTAAAAATTATGGAAAAATATTAATTAATGCTCATCCATTGTTTTGGAGATATATATATATATATATATATATATATATATATATATATATATATATATATATATATATATGAATTTTGAAAATAATATAGGGAAAAATTAGGTATCAATACGTGGTTTAACTATGTTTAAAAAGTACTCCCTCCGTTCCAGTTTATGTGAACCTATTTCCTTTTTGGTTCCAAAAAGAATGACTCATTTCTAAATTTGGAAATAATTTTGCTTAAACTTACAATTCTACCCTTAATGAGAAACTTCTATAACCACACAAATACTCTGGGCCGCTTTTTGATTTGTTTAGGACTACAAATTCTAAAAGTTTTTATTTTTTCTTAAATTACGTGTCCAGTCAAACAGGTTCACATAAATTAGAACGGCAAGAGTACTTAATTTGACGTTGTTGGATAAGTTGGAGTCCTTTGCAATTTGCACTCGCAACGTAGGCTCTCTTATATAAGTTGCACCTTTTTTTAGTTTTTTCAATGATTTGCGCTAGTGGAAGTAAGAGTAGCAAGGTTAGGACCGCATATAAATATAATAGGGGGTTCGAAAGAAATTAAATTCCCTAGAGTTTTGTCCGGTTGGCCTTCTTAATCCTCCTTGTCTTTTCGAAAAAAAATAACTATTTTCTTTAATTTCTTGCAAAATCGTAGAAACCCCATTTTTGGAACATTTATGAGGATAAAATAGGAAAAGAATAATAATTTAAGTTTTCTTTAGAACTAATTTCATTTGAAGGATGATGACATGAAATCTTCAAACATAAAGGTTCGTATATGTGATCAGAGACGGAGTCAATATTTTAATTTTATAGGTTTAACAAAACTTGTACTAGGGCTTCTAGCTTTGCCCCTGTGACTACATGGCGTTGGTTGGCATATTATGATTTTGCAGCAAAGCAAGAATTCTAGATATTTAATCTATTATCTGGACTCTGTCGGTTATTTAATTGAAATACATGTTTATCTATTAAATAATATTGTTGGTGTCTATAGATTATTACCTTCTTTTCCAGATAGATTATATTGTCAAAAAATGCTGCGGAGTTTTTTATTTGGTTATCTGATGGAGAGTAATGGAAATTTCTGATAGTGTCTGTCGGTTATTTTAGGAAATTTAAGATAGTCCATTGGTTATTTTAGAAAATTTCCGATAGTGTCTATTGGTTATTTTACGGACGTTGTTATTATTAACGATGATACTCCGTCAGCATTATCCCAAGGAAAAATGTGTGTTTTAATTGTAAATCTAGGTAAAATAATAGTTATTTACGATTTTAATCCTCTAGTCGAAGACTGATTTGAGAAACTACCATCCATCTGTTTACCATCCCTTAATTTTACAAGAACACATAATGCACTCTAAATGATTCATGTTGTTGTAACTTGAAAATGCAATTATTCGTTTGAGTGAGAAGATGGATAAGAATTCAAACTCGTGAGGGCAAGTACTTGACCACAGCATTTACCACTTTTCACTAACGAGAACTGATGTTTATACTAATCTAATGAATACATGATGCATGTTTTCTTATATATTCTTATTATTAAACTATAATTAATTAATACATATTTCTATTTTAATTTATAATTTATCATGGTAAATAAATATAATTTGTTATATGTATGGGTAAAATTTATCTTCTCCACGTGGCGTGCCCGGAAAGTCCCACGTGGCAAGTAAGATCAAGAGGTTGAGATAAGTGACGGGAACCACTGCCAAGTTCGACAGGTCCTCTTTTTATATGGATAATGGTCATCGGAAGGTCAAATCTTCAAAAGGTGGATACGCATATCCAGAGCCTAGTCAACCTTATTCGTAGATCATGGATATTGATATTGTACTGAGAAGGCTGCCACTATCGAGGATCTTGTTCTCCACTTTTTAGTTCTCTGGCGTACTGCTCGAAACTCGGAACACTAATATTCCCCTATCGATATAAAGGATGCCCTAACTCTCCAAGAAAGGATCATCATAAAGAATAAGAAAAAGCCTCTTTAATGAAAAACATCATCGTGTATTAGATTTTTTTTACAAATCAATCACTTCCATGATCGAAGATTGTTGGGATTGGAAATTAAGAAGAATTCCCCATGTTTTATCACGCTGCTTAATCTATTTCGCTCTTTCTTATTTATCATTGTTTGTTATTTGTAACTGTCTCGAATCAAACAAATTGTTAGTGGCCCTAAAAAGTTACAAATTTAATTAATTATTCTCAAAATTAATTTTTTGGGTGAAACAGTGTAAATATTCGTACGATAAGTTTTTACCATGTCCCGAGATATAAATTCAAGCAAACCCAGTAGAGCTGATGAAACAACCATCCGAAGTGGATATAAACACTACTTTAGCAAATTATTAGTTTAGTTATTATCTTCTAACAACAACAACCACTCAACAAAAATTTGCATATATTAGGGTTTCAAAACTCAATAACATGGATAGCAGAGCATAAAACTCAATGGAAAATTTTAAAGAGGAAATCTCAACATCGAGCTCATTCCAAGAGCTTCATCAGAAAATCATTATAACGATCCGGCTGGTCATTTCGAGAGTTGTAGTCTCGTACCCCTATTTACTGCTCCATTTGTGCTAAATAGATGTTATGTGACTTACCGGGTTAGTCGGTCCGGGTTTGAAGGGATTTCGGAATTAATTGAGACACTTAGTTTCAAAGTTGGAAGCTTAACTTGAAAAGGTTGACCAGACGTTGACCTATGTGTAAACAACTCTTGAATGGAGTTTTGATGGAGATTCGTTGAGTGATTTTGGACTTAGGAGCGTGTCCGGATTATGATTTGGAGGTCCGTAGTTGAATTAGTCTTGAAATGGCAGAAGTTTAATTTTTTGGGAAGTTTGACCGAGAATGGACTTTTTGATATCAGGGTCGTATTCTGATTCCGGAAGTTGGAGTAGGTATGTGGTGTCATTTATGACTTGTGTGAACAATTTGGGGTCAATCGGACGTGATTTGATAGGTTTCGGTGTTGTTTGTAGAAATTGAAAGTTTCAAAGTTCATTAGGATTGAATCTATGTGGGTGATTCGTGTTTTTGATGTGGTTTGAGAATATTTGAGGGTTGAACTAAGTTTGTATGATATTTTGAGACTTGATGGTATGTTTGGTTGAGGCCTGGGGGCTTTGGGTGAGTTTCCGATGGTTAATGGATCAATTTTGGACTTAGCAGTTTGGCTGAAGCTTCAGATGTTCTTGTGCCGGGTTTCCTTCTACGTGTTCGTGATGGTGCTCCCACGTCCGCGTAGAGGAACATGTTCGCGATGTAGGTCCCGTGTTCGCGAAGCATTAAGGTTTTATGAAACAACCCAGCCGGTCGTTTTGCGTATTAGGATCTCGTTTCCCTGACTGAAACCTTCCTTAGCGGCTATTCATGCTTTATGACTCGCGGGAACGGGTGGTTCGGGATTTGGGAAGGATTTGGATGATTTAGGAAAACTTGGTTCCTTAAGGTTGGCCTATTTGGCCAAGTTTCACTTCGGCCAACATTTCGAGCAAACGACCACGGAATCGAGTTCTAGCAGCTCCAGTAGCTCCGTATGATGATTTCGGACTTGGGCGTATGTTCGACTCGGGTTTCTGATGACCAGGGAGCATTTCGGCGCCCGAAATGGAAATCAGGACTTCCTTCTATATGAAATTTGGTTTGGGACGTGAATTTGTGCTATCGAGGTCAGAAAAAAATTCCGGGATCGGGAATAGTTTCGTATAGTCATTTATGACTTGTCTGTAAAATTTGAAGTCATTCCGAGTAGTATAGGCCCGTTCGGTGCGATGAGGTGAATTCTAGAATTTCTTAAGTTCTTAATTTGATTCAAGGGGGTTTTGGAGAGTGATATTTAGTTTTAGCGATGTTGTGAGTGATCCGTAGGCTCCAGCAAGTTCGTATAATGATTTGGGACTTGTTGGTATATTTTTACAGGGTCTCGGGTGGGCCCAGAGGCCTCCCGGATCCCGCACGAGGCTGAAAACCAGCAGAAGCCACTGCTGGTGCACAACTGCTGGTGTGGCTGTAGATGCGGAGTCTTCATCGCAGGTGCGAAGTTTCCTTTGCAGGAGTGACTTCGCTGGTGCGAAATTCCCCTCCGCATGTGCGAGCCTAGTGTCCCAGGCCCTTTTCCGCAGGGGCGACCAACTTCTCGCGGGTGCGAGACCGCACCTGCGGTCCCAAGTTCGCAGACGCGGAAATCTCGGTGACGCAAACCTATTTAAATGCCAATTTCGGGTTCTTCTTCAACCCTAACAACCCCAACCTCCATTAGAGCTCCTTCAAGATTGGGAAAGGGCTGCCCACGATTCCATCCATCCAAGTAAGTAATTTCCTTGTCCGCTTCATAACTTTTAACATCAAATTCAAAAGAAATTCTCTTCCAATTATCCTAAAAATTCATGGGAATTTCTAGAAAAACGTGGGGTTTGGGGAAAATAGTGAAACTTCATTTTTAGCCATGAATTCCTAAATAAATTAGGTAATTATGATCCTTAGACTTCGGGTAAGGGATTCCTTCAAGAATTTTCAAAATCCGAACGCGTGGGCCTGGGGTCAAAATTCCGAAAACCTTCAAGAATGCTTAAATTTTGGAATTTCTTGATTAGTTCTCCTTCTTGGGACTGAAATTGACTTAATTATACTATGTTTGGCTAGTTGTGAGCCGTCAGGAGTAGTTTCGGAGTTCGGGCGCATNATCTTTTGATCCGGTCCTTGGTCCGAGGAGTGCTTTTATCGAGGTGAGTCTCCTTTCTAACCTCGTGAGAGGGAAATTGTCCCTCTAGGTAACCTTGATTGCTATGTGATCTTGTTTGGGGGCTACGTACGCACCAAGTGACGAGAGTCCGTACGTAGTGGCTATTACTGCTTCGTCCGGGTAGTTAGGACACAGCATGTTCATTGTTTTTCCCTATTGTAGCCTAAATATGACTTGTATTCTTGAGTGATTGGTATTGTTGTCTTTGAACGTGATGATACTTGGCTTGGTTTGAGTGTGATAAGAGTGATCACAGGATGGGATCGGGCCGTACGCCACGGCAGAGTGATGATTGATTATATTATGGGATCGGGTCGTACGCCACGGCAGAGTGATGATTGATTATATTATAGGATCGGGTCGTACGCCACGGCAGAGTGATGATTGATTATATTATGGGATCAGGTCGTACGCCACGGCAGAGTGACGATTGATTATATTATGGGATCGGATCGTATGCCATGGCAGAGTGATGAGAGAGTATATATTTTAGGAGCGGGCCGTACGCCAGGGCGGGATTAAGGATTTCAGGATGGGATCGGGCCGTACGCCACGGCAAGGATTACAGGATCGGATCGGGCCGTACGCCACGACGGTTACCAAACTGGGTGGATTTTTGGATTGTTATTTGATGTTTAAATATTGATGCACTTGGTTATTTGTCTTTCATGATTATTGCTTTCCTTACATCTTGCTCACTTTATCACTGTTGGACCTTAGTGAGTATCGAGTCGACTTCTCGTCACTACTTATTCGAGATTAGACAGGATACTCACTAGGTACATATTTATGTATGTACTCATGCTGCACTTTCTTTTCCTTCTGTACTTGACTGTACAGGTCCGGAGGTTGGTACGTTTGATCATCAGTCCGTACTAGATATTGACCGGGGTTGGTTATACTTCACGATGAGCTGCTCTTCCTGGCGATTTCCTGGCAGCACCTTGGAGTTTCCTTTTGTTATTTTCCCGTCTATTTAATTCAGACTATGGGATTGTATATATTTATGTTTTCTGGTGTATTCTGATAGTTGCCCGCGACACTTGTGACACTAGTTCCTGGCACACACGTGCGTACATCTTTGGTAGTTAGGATGCATTTTCATACATATGTTTATCTTTTGAATCACGTATCAGATGTTTTACTTTCATTTCACCGGCAATATCCTGTAAATAAATGTCTAAAACTGGTAAAAATTGGATTAATCAGTCGTATGGGAAGGGTAACACTTGGTAGAATTATGTTGGCTTGCCTAACCCCGTTGTTGGGCGCCATCATGACCCGTGTGGGAAATTGGGTCGTGACAACATGGTATCAGAGCCCTAGGTTCATGTATGTCTCACGGTCCCGGGCAAACCCAGTAGAGTCTTGCGGATCGGTACAGAAATGTCTACACCTATCTTCAAGAGGCTATAGGATGTTAGGAAACCTCTGCTTGTTCTTACTCTATCGTGCAGTCTATGATTTACTAAATTCATGATTTCTATTCTCTCACAGATGGTGAGGAGGCGTGCATCTCATGTGCCTGATCCAGAAGAGGGTGCCGCCCCCGCCGATCGAGGCCTTGGTAGGGGCAGGGGTAGAGCACCTACCCGTGGTAGGGGACGAGGGCGTCCCAGAGCTATACCGGTCCCGCCACCAGAGGACCCTATATTAGAGGAGCAGGATGAGGTTTCCCCAGCAGATCCGGCACCCGTAGAATTTATGACGGCGTCGGGCTTTCAGGCATCCATAGGCCGTATGATGAGATTCATGGACACCATGTCCCATGCTGGTTTATTTCCAGCAGACCCTGTCACTTCACAGGCCGGAGGGGGAGCCCAGACCCCTACTGCCCAGGTCGCAGGTCCGACAGGAGCATTACATCTCATCCCGGGTACACTGCCCATGGATGATGCCCAGCCTGCAGCAGCAGCACCAGAGCTCAGACTAGTTGTGGGTGGTGACCAGCATAAGATGTTAGATAGATGGACCCGGTTACGCCCTCCTACCTTCGGGAGTGAGCGAGGGGAGGATGCCCAGGATTTCATTGATAGGTGCATGGATAGAATGCACAACATGGGGATCCTAGCGTCCCATGGAGTGGATTTCACTGCATTCCAGTTAGAGGGAAGAGCTCGCAGGTGGTGGCAGTCTTATATTCTCAGCAGGTCGGTCGATTCTCCTACTGTCACTTGTGAGCAGTTCACGCAGATGTTCTTGGACAGATATGTTCCACCCTCTGAGAGGGAAGAGCTGAGGGGTCAGATTGAGCGATTGGAGCAGGGGCAGATGTCTGTGACGGATTATGAGGCCAGATTTTCAGAGTTGTCGCGCCATGATCTTATGATATTACCCACCGATACTGAGAGAGTTCGGAGATTTGTAGCAGGTTTGCATCCAGGTATTAGGTCCACCATGGCTCGAGAGGTGGAGATGGGTACCCCGTACCAGCTTGTGGTCGAGATAGCTCGATGTATTGAGGGGTACCGGATGAGGAGCAGGGATCAGGGTCAGCAGGACAAGACGGCTAGATTTGTAGGTGATTTTAGAGGTGCTCCAGCTAGGGGCAGGGGTCAGTTTGGGGGCAGTCGGCCCAGCAAGCCTCCATATGTGGCACCTCCACCACCTCCCCGAGGTTTCCCAGTTAGGCCCCAGTTCAGTGCCATGCCAGAGCGCTCCTATCAGCCCCCATCTATTTAGGGTTCTCCCAGTGGTTATCCCAGTCATCAGAGGTCTTTCGATCCTTATTTCAGTGCCATGCCTGAGGGCTCTCGTCGCCCTCCGGCCATCCATGATTCATCTTCAGGGCAGCGAGTAGTAGTGCCAGGGGGTTGCTTCGAGTGTGGGGACCTGGGCCACACATGGAGGTTTTGTCATAGGTACCAGGGCAAGGCCGTGCAACAGAGTCACCAGCCCGTGGTTTCAACACCAACAGTTTGACCTCCTAGAGGTGGAGGTCATGTTAGCAGGGGCCGTCCTAGAGGGGGAGGCCATTCCGGAGAGGGTCAGTCACCTCCAGCTCGTTCTGGGGGAGCTGAACCTTCAGGTGCTCCAGCCAGGTTTTATGCCTTTCCGGCCAGATCAGATGCAATGGCCTCAGATGCCGTGATCACAGGTATTATCTCAGTATGCGGTAGAGGGGCTTCAGTATTATTTGATCCGGGATCCACTTATTCATATGTTTCAGCCTTATTTGCTCCTTTTCTGGATGTCTCTAAAGAGTCTTTAGGATCTCCTATATATGTGTCTACTCCTGTGGGCGACTCTGTAGTGGTAGACCGGGTCTACCGGTCTTGTGTGATTACTTTCTGTGGGCTTGACACCAGAGCCGACCTGTTGTTGCTTGATATGGTTGATTTCGAAGTCATTTTGGGCATGGATTAGCTATCTCCTTATCATGTCTTGCTCGATTGCCATGCCAAGACAGTTACTTTGGCCATGCCTGAGTCTCCTAGGTTGGAATGGAAGGGTTCTTCAGTTAGCGCATCCAGCTGGGTTATTTCGTTCTTGAAGGCTCGACATATGGTCAAGAAGGGTTGTCTAGCCTATTTGGCTTATGTGCAGGACACCACCACCAGGTCTCCGACGACTGATTCAGTGCTTGTTGTTCGAGAGTTTCCAGATGTGTTCCCTTCAGACCTTCCAGGCATGCCTCCAGACCGAGATATAGATTTATGCATTGATTTGACTCCGGATACTCAGCCTATTTCTATCCCTCCTTATGGTATGGCTCCTAAGGAGCTAAAAGAGTTGAAGGAGCAACTTGAGGATTTGTTGGCCAAGGGGTTTATCAGGCCAAGTGTGTCGCCGTGGGGTGCTCCAGTCTTATTTGTGAAGAAGAAGGATGGGTCTATGCGGATGTGTATTGACTACCGCCAGTTGAACAACGTTACCATTAAGAACAAGTATCCTTTGCCTCGCATCAATGATTTGTTTGACCAGTTGCACGGTGCTCGTGTGTTCTCTAAGATTGACTTGAGGTCAGGGTATCATCAGTTGAAGATTCGGGCTTCAGATGTTCCGAAGACTGCTTTTCGTACGAGATATGGCCATTATGAGTTCATGGTGATGTCCTTTGGTTTGACTAACGCCCCAGCAGCCTTTATGGACATGATGAATAGGGTATTCAGGCCGTATATTAATTCCTTCATCATTGTCTTCATTGATGACATTTTGATTTACTCCCGTAGCCTGGGGGAGCACGGGCAGCATTTGAGAGTTGTGCTCCAGACCTTGCGAGAGCGAAAGCTTTATGCTAAGTTCTCCAAGTGTGACTTTTGGTTGGATTCCGTGGAATTTTTGGGGCATGTGGTATCCGGAGAGGGTATCAAGGTTGATCCTTAGAAGATCGAGACAGTTCAGATTTGGTCGCGTCCTACTTCCGCTACTGAGATCAGGAGATTTTTGGGCCTAGCAGGTTATTATCGTCGATTTGTGGAGGGTTTCTCTTCTATTGCAGCTCCATTGACTAGATTGACTCAGAATAATGCCCTGTTTCGATGGTCGGACGAGTGTGAGGTGAGCTTTCAAAAGCTCAAGACAGCATTGACCTCAGCGCCAGTTCTAGTATTGACATCCGATTCTAGGAGGTACATGGTGTATTGTGACGCTTCACGCGTTGGCGTGGGGTGCATGTTGATGCAGCAGGGGAGAGTTATTGCTTATGCTTCACGCCAGCTGAAGGTTCATGAGAATAACAACCATGTGCACGATTTGGAGTAGGCAGCGATTGTTCATGCTCTTAAGATCTGGAGGCACTATTTATATGGGGTGTCCTGTGAGGTCTACACCGACCACCGCAGCTTGCAGCACTTAATTAAACAGAAGGATCTTAATTTGAGGCAGCACAGATGGCTTGAGTTGTTGAAAGATTATGATATTACCATTCTTTATCACCGGGCAAGGCTAATGTGGTGGCTGATGCGAGGCTAGAATGCATAGTTTAACATGTAATATACCTTACATTTAAGGTGCGTTAATGATAAAAATACACTTTTTATGTGCTTAATGGAGTTTATTTCATTTGTAGGTGAATTGGAGATGGAAACGAAGCTAAAGGGATGCAAATACGTCGAAAATACGCTTAAGGGACTAAGAGGAAACACCCGGGCGATAGCCGGACGCCAGAGCTCAAAAGCCTGACCTTACCTGGCGTTAGCCAGGCTTTAGGGCTAAAACGCCAGTCCTACCCTGGCGTTAACCAGACGTTAGGGTTGAAACGCCAGCCCTACCCTGGCGTTAGCCAGGCACCAGGGTCCAAACGCCTGGGGTCCCAAGTTCAGCCAATTTCGAGTTTTGACGAGTTTAAGTGTTTCCCGGTTGAAATAGAAGTCTCCCACACATTTAGGGTTCGCCCTAAACATATAAATAGACTCCTAAAACACAACATAAAAGATTGGGAAGGCATTCGAAGGATTGAAGGAGAGAAAATCATTGAAGTGCCAAAATATTGATTTCTACATCTTGTATTCATTACTTTTTATTTCAATTATGCAATTTATATTAGTTTTGATTCTTATAAACATGAGTAGCTAAATTCTTTAGTCTAAGGTTTTGGTAGAACCCGTTGGGCATGAATTTATTGTGATATTAATATATTTTGGTTGATTAATCTCTTTTTGTTCAACTACGTTCTTGTTGTAGTTGATTGAAAGGGCCCTCAATTAGCTGTTCCTATTTATTATGTATCTACTTGAGAGAGAGTGCATATTTAGGTAGTTGTTTGAACAACATCACTCCCGGAGTATAGACGAAAGTCATAACCGAGGGTATAGAGGTTGGATTAGAGATAACGATACCTCAGGTGCAATCTAAAGTGAATTGTAATGCAACCTAGCTAGCGTAACTTGAGAGACTGCATCTAGTAAATTATCATAATTACTTGAGAGAGATTTATGGTAGATAAAGTGTTCATGATTGATAGAGACGATTAATTAAACTATAAGAAATATCCGAGGAAGAATTCACCAACGGGTGAAACCATAACCTTAGACCTTTATTATCATTGTTTACACTATACTTTTAGTTAATTGCTAGTTTATTAGTTTGTTATTAGATTTAGTAAACATCACCACTTGATATTCAAAACACTTGCGAAAATTGATTAAGTAACAGTTTAGTATTTTAAAGACTTAATTGATACGTAAATTCCCTGTGGGATCGACTCTGGGCGTAATACCCCGGATTATATTTGCAGCGCCCGTTTAGACTTTCTATAAGACATAGTTGAGCGTTATCAAATTTTGGCGCCGTTGCCGGGGACTTAACAGTATTATCAATTGAGTTGAAAGAAATACAAAAATTCTGAAACATAGTCAATTTTCTTTAAAATTTTTGTTTTCACATTGAAAGTTAACGTTTGCTAAGTGTTGCAGGTGCATGCCTAGAAACTCATCGAGGACTGGTGAAGTAATTGAAGCCTTATCAGACCCCGAGAAAGTTTTCAGGGCCATAAACCGGACCAACCGGAAAAGCAAACATCAACTACAAATTGAAACCGACATGGAAGATCCACAGAGCCGGAACAATCATGGGGATGATGTGGTAGACCCAGTCTCTCAAATAGGGGCAGAGGCTCCTTTATATGACTGGGCACAAGCGACAGCTGAGAATTTGGCCACAGCAATACTGGTTCCTCAGATACAGGCTGAGTCCTTTCAGATAACAAATAAAATGCTGCACCTATTGCAGAACAAAGAGCTATTCTCAGGGTCATACATCGAAGACCCCCAGCAGCATTTAAAGAACTTCCTGTCAATTTGCAAAACTCAAAGGCAGCCAAACGTCACTCAGGAGGCAATAAAACTGTTGTTGTTTCCATTCTCAGTGACTGGTGCTGCCCAGAC
Source organism: Nicotiana knightiana (assembly GCA_005239525.1). Lineage (NCBI taxonomy): Eukaryota > Viridiplantae > Streptophyta > Magnoliopsida > Solanales > Solanaceae > Nicotiana > Nicotiana knightiana. The sequence continues at coordinate 76,172 of ML418530.1, read as the reverse complement.
TTGGCTTAACTCACTCCCCATCAATTCCATTACTACATGGGAGGAGTTAGTCAAGCAGTTCGTGAACAAGTTTCATCCACCCAACAAAACTGCTCAACAAATTGATGAAATCTTGAGCTTTAGACAGAAACCAGTGGAAACATTACAAGAGACATGGGAAAGATTTAAGAGTATGCTGGTTATCTGTCCACATCATGGCATTCCTGAGCAAATGTTGGGGCAGCGTTTTTACATGGGTTTGGCTGATACTGTGAAAGCAAATGTTGATGCTTCAGCTGGTGGAGCATTCCTGAGCAAAACGTGGAGAGAGAGTCAAAGCTTGCTTGATAAAATGGCACAGAATTCAGGATGGATAACAAGGAATGCACCCATTACTCCTGTATTTCATTCAGTGCCATTCGATCCATCTAATACCATTGCAGAAAATGTGGCCACCTTGATAACACAAATGAGTATACTTACGAAGAGGGTGGAAGAATCGGGACAAAAACAGCAGGTGCACATCGCTGACACAACCAATAGGGGCTTGTGCACATCTTGCATTAGTCAATCACTTGGTAATCACTGGAATACAGAAAGTCATCACCCTCCTCATCCAGAAAATATGAATTATGTGTCAAATTATGGAAGCAAGAGACAAGGGGGCAGAAGTGGGGTCAACAAGTTCAACCATATAGGCCACCTCACCAACAGCAAAACAGTGGAATTATAGGTGTCAGGGGACTGCAAGGTAATGCAGCATCGTTTCAGAGGCCACAGGTTATAATCATCAGAATCAGCAACAATCATACTATCCTCCTCAGCAACAACAAGGGAGAAGGCAAGAAGATGGGTTTGCCAGGTTAGAAGCTATGATGCAGCAGGTTTTAGGTCAAATGCAGAAATCAGTGAGAGAGTAGATGTACATGATGCAGCTATTAAAAATATTGAAGTAAAGTTGGGGCAGATATCTATGGCTATGAACAACTGTCCTCTTGGAACTTTACCTGCGGACACTCAGGTAAATCCTATTGACCAGGTCCCAAGGCAGCTGATGGCAGTGACTCTTCGCAGTGACAGAGAATTAAATGTGGATCTGGAAANGGCAGTGAACAATCGACCTCCTGGGACATTACCTGCAGATACTCAGATAAATCCTATTGACCAGGTTCCAAGGCAGCTGATGGCAGTGACTCTTCGCAGTGACAGAGAATTAAATGTGGATCTGGAAAGAACTCATGAAAGCAGGCAGACCGAAACATTGGTACCCATGCAGATTGAACTTGATGATTCAACAATCTTGACCAAGGCAACAGTGCAACCTAGTGAAGAAGAACCCAGTGCACAGAGTGAGACTGAAAATAAAGTGGAGATGACTCAGAATCTGGTAGTTGAGGTGGTGGATGAGAAAGAAAAGTCCCAATTCACTGAAAAAAAGAGACCGCCAGCTCCATTCCCTCAGAGGTTGGCTAAATACCAAAAGGATGAACAGTACAAGAAGTTCTTGGACATGCTAAAACAGATACAGGTAAATATTCCATTGATTGATGCATTGAAAGAAATGCCTGGGTATGCTAAAATGATAAAGGAATTGATGTCCAGAAAAGTCAACTTCCAAGATCTAGCTACTATCACCCTTACTCAGCCTTATAGTGCGGTGGTGACGCATCCTATTGCTGAAAAGTTATCTGACCCAGGGATTTATACAATTCCTTGTACCATTGGCAACTTGACTTTCACCAAAGCTCTATGTGATGTAGGGGCCAGCATTAATTTGATGCGGCTGGCCATATATAAAAGACTGA